>NQII01001401.1:200626-239124 GCA_002778355.1 Clitarchus hookeri
CAACATTCCGAGATCCACAGTGTCAAGAGTGTGCCGAGAATACCTAATTTCAGACATAACCTCCCACCATGGACAATGCAGTGGCCGACCGCCTGCACTTAATGACCGAGACCAACGATGTGTGCGCAGAATGGTCAGTGTTAACAGACAAGCAACACTGCGAGAAATAACCGTAGGAATCAATGTGGGACATACGATGGACGAGTCCGTTAGAACAGTGCGGCGAACTTTGGCTGTACTGGGCTATGCCAGCCGAAGACCGACTCGAGTGCCTTTACTAACAGCGCGACATCGCCTGCAGTGCCTCTCCTGGGCTCGTGACCATATCGGTTGGACCCTAGACGACTGGAAAACCGTGGCTTGGTCAGATGGGTCCCGATTTCAGTTATTAAGAGCTGATGGTAGGGTTCGAGTGTGGCGCAGACCCCACGAATCCATGGACCCAAGTTGTCAACAAGGAACTGTGCAAGCTGGTGGTGGCTCCATAATGGTGTGGGCTGTTTTTACATGGAATGGACTGGGTCCTCTGGTCCAACTGAACCGATCATTGACTGGAAAGGGTTATGTTCAGCTACTTGGAGACCACTTGCAGCCATTCATGGACTTCATGTACCCAAACAACGATGGAATTTTTATGGATGACAATGCGCCATGTCACCGGGCCACAACTGTTCGCGATTGGTTTGAAGAACATTCTGGACAATTCCAGCGAATGATTTGGCCACCAAGATCGCCCGACATGAATCCCATCGAACATTTATGGGACATAATCGAGAAGTCAGTTCGTGCACAAACTCCTGCACCGGCAAACACTTTCGCACTTATGGACGTCTATAGAGGCAGCATGGCTCAATATTTCTGCAGGGAACTTCCAACGACTTGTTGAGTCCATGCCACGTCGAGTTGCTGCACTTCGCCGGGCAAAAGGAGGTCCGACATGACATTAGGAGGTATCCCATGACTTTTGTCGCCTCAGTGTATTTTTAACACCAATGAATGGTAAGTTCATATACACTGAAAAGCCAAAAAAATTGTACACCTGCCTAGTNTCAGTGTATTTTTAACACCAATGAATGGTAAGTTCATATACACTGAAAAGCCAAAAAAATTGTACACCTGCCTAGTATCGTGTAGGGCCCCCACGAGCACGCAGAAGTGCCGCAAGACGTTGTGGCATGGACTCGACTAATGTCTGAAGGTATGCAGGAGGCGTTTCACACCATGAATCCTGCAGGGCAGTCCACAAATCTATAGGAGTGTGAGGCGGTGTAGATCTCTTCTGAACAGTACGTTGTAAGGCATCCCAAATATGCTCAATAATGTTCATGTCTGGTGATTTAGGAGGCCAATGGAAGTGCCTAAAGTCAGAAAAGTGTTCCTGAAGCCACTCGGTAGCAACTCTCGGCGTGTGGAGTGACAAATTGTCCTGCTGGAACTGTCCACGTCCATCGGGAAGACCCAATGGACATGAGTGGATGCAGGTGATCGGACAGGAATCTTACGTATCTGCCACCTGTCAGAGTCGTATCTAGACGTATCAGGGGTCCCATTTCACGCCAACTGCACACGCCCCATACCATGACAGAGCCTCCACCAGCTTGAACACTCCCCTGTTGACATGTAGGGTCCATGGATTCATGAGGATGTCTCCATACCCGTACACGCCCATCCGCCCAATATAATTGGAAACGAGACTCGTCAGACCCGGCAACAGGTTTCCAGTTATCAACAGTCCAATGGCAGTGTTTGCGGGCCCGGGCGAGGCGTAAAGCTTTGTGTCGTGCAGTCAACAACGGTATACGAGTGGGCATTCGGCTCCGAAAGCCCATATCAATGATGGTCCGTTGAATAGTTCGTGCGCTGGCACTTGTTGATGCCCAGCATTGAAATCTGCGCCAATTTGAGAAAGGGTTGAACCGTCTGTCACGTTTAATGCTTCTCGTCAGTCGTCGTTTGTCTCGTTCGTTCACGATCTTTTTCCAGCAGCAGCTTTGTCGAAGATTTGATGTTTTACCGGATTCCCGATATTCACGATGCACTCATGAAATGGTAGTACGCAAAAATCCAAATTTTATCGCTACTTCAGAGATGATATGTCCCATCTCTCGTGCGCCGACTATAACACCACGTTCAAACTCACTGAAATCTTGATAACCTGCCATTGTAGCAGCAGTAACCGATCTAGTAACTTTGCCAGACGCGTATTGTCTTATATAGGCGCTGCCGATCGCATCGCGTTACTCTGATTGGTTCCATACTCTGTTATTTGCATACGCACGCCTTTACCAGTTTTTTTGGCTCTCCAAATGCATAATAAAAGGAGTACTTAGATACTGTAGCATATCCAATTAGTAATGGCATTTATGTGTAGCATTAAAACATAATTCTTACTGGCAAACATGTAGTTTGAACATATTTCATAGTGCCCCATTCCTCAATTAGCCCCTTCCTTAATGGGTTTCTAGTTCTGCAACTGTAAATAATTACATTCGTTTCCATTTAACTCTTTCACAGCTGAAAATAACAAACACTCCATATTCGCAAATAGTAAAGGACAGAATCCTAAATATTCAAAATTACCAAACATCAGGTTCCTGATATTTTATCCAAAGATGAGGTAGCACGTATGTGAACCATTCAATGCGAAATTGAACTGTACCATGAGTCGCAGTTGCTGCAGACCAGCCGATACATAAAAATGGTCTTGTGCAGAAAATTAATAGAAATTCATTAAAACTCAATGTCAAGTGTCAAATGCAGTCAGAATTTCCCTGTACTGTACATACATCTAAAATAACCACAGAAGCCATTCACTACACGCTTTCAAATAAGCTGAGCACGACATAAGTATCATTCTTCTAAGGGATCATTGGAAAAATTTTCTTGCAACACTACTAGATCTGCTGGGGACTTCACAAAATTCAATGTGATAAAAACCATTTTGGTATTTTCCCCACTTTTTGCACCATTCACTCNTCTGCTGGGGACTTCACAAAATTCAATGTGATAAAAACCATTTTGGTATTTTCCCCACTTTTTGCACCATTCACTCAACTGATCTGGATTATAGAATCATTTTCTCCATATTACTTGTACATATCATGGGCTTCCTCTCATTAACACTTATTTTAATTCATTTTGCTTACTTCTGTATGATTTAACACCAGAAAGGCAATATAGGCAGAACAAGGGAAGAAGGTTTCTGGCCAACCAGGAATTAGGAAGGGTTTTGCAATGGCCTTCATCAAGGAAACACCAGAGGATTTGCCTGGAATAATTATAAAAACCATTAAAAAAATCCATATCAAGATCACAATGTGAGTTCAATGTGATACTGCTGCACCATNGGAATAATTATAAAAACCATTAAAAAAATCCATATCAAGATCACAATGTGAGTTCAATGTGATACTGCTGCACCATTTTGCCCATACATAAATACAGAAAGTACTTATTACTTTTAAAAAAATTAAGTTGCTCAAAAAATTTAAGATAATATTCCTACTAATTTAGTCTCATTTGTGAAATTTTTTTTTTACTTTTTGGTTTTCTTTATTTTTTACACTTCTACTTGTAGCATCATTTGTTGTTTTCAAAAAACACTTTATGAGAACATGAAAAAATTTACCTGAAAATACTCTAATACAATCTCGACAAACTGGCTAATCTGGAGCATCTTTAAAATATTGCATTTAATTTGCATTAGCACCTGAACGGGACTCTATAAGGNATCTTTAAAATATTGCATTTAATTTGCATTAGCACCTGAACGGGACTCTATAAGGAATGTGCTGAATTTGTTGATGAATAGGGAATGAATACTACGCGAGTACAGATGCATTTTCAGTGGAGTACAAGAAATTGGCATTGTCATATTTTCTCATAGAAATATGAATGTCACCCGTTGTGAATGACTCCTCGCAGGAAGATAAATGTTTTTCGAGGACATCTGGCTTTGTCTGCTGCACACCCACCCGGATATACTACATCTAACACTGTTTTCTTGGACAAAGTCAATGTCTGGTTCAGCTTCCTCACTAGTTTCATTGTTCATTGGGTTTGTTAAAAAGATGGCAGCTCAATATATTTTTTTTAAATCAGATTTCAGTAGCACGCATTTAGAGAAATCCAACTCACAATGGCTATCAAGGGAGGGCATAAACAACTGATTGCTAATAACACTCCTGATGGCTGACCTGAATTTGTAACAGTATGGTGTGACTTTGTGAAACCCTTTGCTAATAATTATGAAGAAAGCATTTTCTAGACAACCTTGTGTAAGTCGACGTGTCATTAGAAATTTAAAATTGTATTTTCCTTGTAGCACATTCCACTGCTGCTTTAATACTGAAATTTTGAGAAGCCAGCCTTTCACATATGGCGGAACTGCTATTTTTCAATTTATAAAATTTAATTAATGCCATTTTTTTTATCAATTTCTTCTAAATAATTTCCAGCGTTGACTATCATTTGAAATAAATCTTCTAAGCACTTTTGCATCTGACTTCTGGGCAGAGTTGAATACATCAAACAAAGAATCAAAATCGTTTATGAANTTTGAGAAGCCAGCCTTTCACATATGGCGGAACTGCTATTTTTCAATTTATAAAATTTAATTAATGCCATTTTTTATCAATTTCTTCTAAATAATTTCCAGCGTTGACTGTCATTTGAAATAGATCTTCTAAGCACTTTTGCATCTGACTTCTGGGCAGAGTTGAATACATCAAACAAAGAATCAAAATCGTTTATGAAGTTTGCAGTAAAAACATACCTACCTGGCATGTTATTTAAAACAACATGTGTCAGTATACCACGACTAACGGAGTGACTCAGAAGCTAGGTTGCTAAACAGACTCTCACAAGGGGAAAAGGTGGCAGTTCTGTGTGTTTTTTATTTATTTTTCTCGTAAAATTCCTCTGCGTGTTAAAAAAGAGGCCACATTTCCATTATACACTACATCAAATTTTTTTAAATTATTCCTGATGGATTTCAAGAGATGGGGTACATTGAAGAACATGTAAACATTTTCTCAATTTGAAACTATGTTTGGCTTATCAGATGAGACATCGATAAGTCTGTGCATTTTTAAGTTGTTAAGGCCTTGGTCACAAACTATTGCTATAACCATGATACCTGTTTCCTTGAATTTTTTTTAAGGCATGTTGGATTATGTCTTTTAGCGTTTCAGATTTCATGGAGTCAACAGTAAGGAAATATCACAAATACCTGTTTGAAATTTTATTTAACCCTCTAATCCTTAAAACAGTTGCTTGACTGACAAATGACTGCTGGGAATTCACAGGANCAGATGAGACATCGAAAAGTCTGTGCATTTTTAAGTTGTTAAGGCCTTGGTCACAAACTATTGCTATAACCATGATACCTGTTTCCTTGACTTTGTTTTAAGGCATGTTGGATTATGTCTTTTAGCGTTGCAGATTTCATGGAGTCAACAGTAAGGAAATATCACAAATACCGGTTTGAAATTTTATTTAACCCTCTAATCCTTAAAACAGTTGCTTGACTGACAAATGACTGCTGGGAATTCACAGGANGTTTGAAATTTTATTTAACCCTCTAATCCTTAAAACAGTTGCTTGACTGACAAATGACTGCTGGGAATTCACAGGAGGTTCACTATTTCGGGCCACAATACCCTAATCAAGGTATCCCTAAAAAACATCTGAAGCAGAGCTGTATAAAATGTTCTCTTTTAAAGACATGTCATCATATACGAGAGACACTATGTGGTCACGTGATTGCAACACTTTCAACTTAAGTAGCTTCAAAATATTGTTATTTATGCCAGGAGCTACTGTCAGACCTTGATGCCACAAACGTAAAGATCTTACTTTGGGCAGCCCAAAAAATTGCCGTAAAACTTTTAAGCATTTGACGAACAATAATTCATAGCAGATGAATTTTTTTTTCAGTGTAGCGTCGCTTGCTACCTTTCTTATTTTTGTTGAGCACCAAAGACATTAAAAAAACTACCTTTATCAAGACATTCTTGTAAATGTTTAACATTTGATGACGAGGTCTGTGCCTACAAGAAAGATGTATCTTCTCGAAAAAGTATTTGTATTACCTTGCGCTGTCTACAAGTCGTATTAACTTGCGCTGTCTGCAAATTGTTTTTGAGCTCGTCGTAGCTTCAGCTGTACGGACCACAAATCATCAACATTGCTTCTTCTTCGTTTTGGAATTCTTGCATCAGGAAGAATGTCTGAAACAAATTGACCTTGCTTTGTAATCGGCAACACACCNTTCTTCGTTTTGGAATTCTTGCATCAGGAAGAATGTCTGAAACAAATTGACCTTGCTTTGTAATCGGCAACACACCAAACTAATAGCCTATATTAAATGTTATAACATAAGAGTAATTTATTTGTAGGATAATTTATTTGTCACAAAGGAAATTTGCAGTCCAGGAAGATTTTAATATTTGAAGTCATACTTTTCAGAAAGAGACACAAGTATCAGATACTCCAGCTTTCTCAAGGTCGTATGTAAGGTATAACGTACACTGGAAACCGAACCATATTATTATTGTTTTCGGAGATAATTTTAGCATCGTTGTTCAGTAAGCTAAAACATTCCTTCCAGTCATAATTCATATTTGTATATCTTAGGTGCCCAAGTTCCACAAGATGGAAACTTAGGGTGATATTTGCGAGTGTGCACATACATGTGTGTGTCTTACTGACGAAAATCTACACTTTATCCACAATTTAAACTAATCTAATGTTCATTTTAGATTTGCATACCAGGCCATCCTAAAAGTTGAATTTAAGCTTAAAATCCATTGGTCACAAAAGTGTATTGTGCATGCACTAGCATATACTTGCTTTAAAAAGTTTTTCAAAAAGTTGTTTTTCGAAGACAACCTTGAACAACATGTAGGTAGTGCAAATTTTAAGAATTGGGACACGGCCTTAATACCCTCTGTAGAGGTTAGGTTATGTTAGGCTAACTTGTAAAAAATGCATTATAAAACTACGCATATATTAACCTAAATTTCTGCGAGTCTCCAAAACAATTTGTTTACTTTTATTTTTCGAAGGTGTCACTCCAGTAAAAACAAACCTGCACCTTTCGCGTTAAGGGCTATCGAAATTCACAAGGCTCTTATGTGTACAAGATTATAAATAGCAGTTCTGGCACTCAACTGACTTTGTCCTTGCCCATAAAAAAGCAAATTTGAGTTGCGAAAATAGCATTTTTCTGAAATGGTCGGAACACATAGTTCTCATTTGCAAACCGCTTGGTCTTTTTTTTTTATGGTTACATCCAGGTCTGCTCCCTTACAATTTTTGCATATATTGCTTGCACATACAAAATTACAAACAGTATTTAAGTAAATTAAGGTATTGTGCAATTTGGAATAAAACACACTGATCATAATAAGACTAATGGAAAATGTTATCTACTACAGATTTTGTACTTACTGACTTGCATCCTTTGGAAATGTAAAAAAGGACTTGCTGCATGCAGTTCGCAACTTGTAATTACTGCAGCCAAAAAATGCACAAATATTTCCTGCCATAATAAATAGCCACGCAAACAAAACAATTAGAATTAAAACGCATCCAAAACACTTCAACTGCCCATTCTATAAATAGTTTATAACTGTAGAAACAGTTCACACCGCTAGGAGCGCTGGCATCGGTGTCTAAGGTTTTTTCTGGGACTTTCCCATATTATCCTTCTACCATATTTATATATACTAGAGAAAACTTTATATTTTTCCTCGTCAGACTGATAAGAAATCTGTTTTTTCACTCGTGTGGAGAATAGGCAAAACCGATAAAAGTGCTTGAAGATAAAAATATTGTAGAGGAGGAAAAACCACGCATAGATATCAGAGGAAATAAAATTTTCCAAGTTCGGTAGTTGAGAATTTGTCACCTACATTCTGAAAAAGTGTTGGACCACGAGATTCAAACGAATGGTCAAAAGAAATATGCCTCGTCAGCTAACTTCGGCGAGGTTACAAGTGCACGAACTGAACTATTTGCCTGCCTCACGGACAGCCACGGACTAGAGTTGGATACAAGTGCACGAACTGAACTATCTGCCANACTGAACTATTTGCCTGCCTCACGGACAGCCACGGACTAGAGTTGGATACAAGTGCACGAACTGAACTATCTGCCAGCTTCACGGACAACCACGGACTAGAGTAGGATACAAGTTCACTAACTAAACTATCTGCCTTCCTCACGGACAAATACGGACTAGAGTTGGATACAGATGCACGAACTGAATTATCTGCATGCCTCACGGACAGCCACGGACTAGAGTTGACTACTGAATGTGTTAATCGAAACGATGTAAGTAGAATGATTATGGGGAGTCTGAGGCAAGAATATCTGGGATAGGAGCCAGGCACCGACTGCCATATTGTGATGTCACACGACCACCATTTTGGATCCAGGTCACAGTGACCTTTATCCATGACCTTAACCTTTACCCATGACCTTCAATGACCTTGAAAAAATGCAAAACAAATATAAAATCNTGACCTTTATCCATGACCTTAACCTTTACCCATGACCTTCAATGACCTTGAAAAAATGCAAAACAAATATAAAATAAAATAAAAATGTAAACAATTAAAAAAATTAATAAATATTTATTAAATAAAATGTACATGTAGTAAGTACGGGGTTCGATGGCAGGTGGATCGGCTAAGCTCCAGACACGACCGACCTTCGCCAAGTTGGCCTGTGTCCATCTCGTCATCCATGTTAGATATTGATGACTNTACAAGTGCACGAACTGAACTATCTGCCTGCTTCACGGACAACCACGGACTAGAGTAGGATACAAGTGCACTAACTGAACTATCTGCCTTCCTCACGGACAAATACGGACTAGAGTTGGATACAGATGCACGAACTGAATTATCTGCATGGCTCACGGACAGCCACGGACTAGAGTTGACTACTGAATGTGTTAATTGAAACGATGTAAGTAGAATGATTATGGGGAGTCTGAGGCAAGAATATCTGGGATAGGAGCCAGGCACCGACTGCCATATTGTGATGTCACACGACCACCATTTTGGATCCAGGTCACATTGACCTTTATCCATGACCTTAACCTTTACCCATGACCTTCAATGACCTTGAAAAAATGCAAAACAAATATAAAATAAAATAAAAATGTAANCCAAAAAAATGTAAACAATTAAAAAAATTAATAAATATTTATTAAATAAAATGTACATGTAGGAAGTACGGGGTTCGATGGCAGGTGGATCGACTAAGCTCCAGACACGACCGACCTTCGCCAAGTTGGCCTGTGTCCATCTCGTCATCCATGTTAGATATTGATGACTTTGACCTTCGGCCTTGACTTGTGTGACCTCGAAGCCAAAAGATTCTAAGGAATCCCAAAACCCTTGACACTTGACTCAAGACTCAAAAGTCCAAGACCCAAGACTCAAGACCCAAGATTCAAGACCCAAGACTCAAGACCCAAAATGCAAGACTCAAAATCCTTGACTCAAGACTCAAGAATCAAGACACTTGACTCAAGATCTATGACTCAAGACCCTTGACCCAAGTCTCAAATTCGTTGACCCAAGACCCATGACTCATATCTCAAGATCCATGACTCAAGACCCTTGACCCAAGATTCAAGACTCAAGATCTGTGACTCAAGACCCTTGATCCAAGACTAAAACAAGACTCAAGACCCATGACCCAAGATCCTTGACCATTCACCTTAAACCCAAAAATAAAAGCAGATCCTTAAAAATTAAAAAAAAAATACTGAAAAATCTAAAACAATTCTAAAACAAAATTAAAAAAAATGAAAAAATTAAAAATTGAAATTAAAAATTAAAAAGTTAAAGTGTTGAATTTTTCGAAATAACGGGGTTTGGAGCCGAAGCCGACATCATGCTCTGACTTTCTGGTCTTTGGGCTGCCACATTATATCAACTAACCATCATTATTAATCCAAGTGACCTTGAACTTGACATTTGACCTTGACCCCATGAGTTTGAATAACCATGACCCAAAAAAATTCTAATTTTTTTATAAAATCCAAATTTTTCCCAAAAAATTAAAATTAATTAATTAAATAATTGTTTTTTATCAATCTTTATATCAATCTCACAATATTTCCATCAATCAGCACACCAATTCACACACCAATACATACCAATACATACACAAATGCACACCAATCCACACCAATCCTCACACCAATCCCCACACCAATTTACTCCAATCCACACATGAATACACACCAATCCACTCACCAATNGAAAACTTTCCCAAAAAATTAAAATTAATTAATTAAATAATTGTTTTTTATCAATCTTTATATCAATCTCACAATATTTCCATCAATCAGCACACCAATTCACACACCAATACATACCAATACATACACAAATGCACACCAATCCTCACACCAATCCCCACACCAATTTACTCCAATCCACACATGAATACACACCAATCCACTCACCAATCCACACTAATCCTACCCACACGACAGCACAGTTNATCCACACTAATCCTACCCACACGACAGCACAGTTAGCGACACAATGAGTCACGAACAGTGATTCGTTTCTCACTCGCTACACAACACCTCGTCAATAATTAGTTTTTTGCAATTGGGGGTATTTCTCTTACTTCACACATGCCTTAAATGTAATATTTCAGTCCATCTTTGTAAGGTACCATCATAGATATACACAACAAAGCAAAGTGAAAAGTAACAAGGGACCTTTTAAAACCACTCGAAGACAGAATAAAATACTGTACCTCGTAAATTTTCACGAACTTTTATATTTATTTATTTGCGGTACACTACACGCAACAGACGTATGAAAGTTTTAGGGAAAGGAGTCGTAAAACAAAGAATAGGAAATGGCAGCAATACAATTTTGCTTCACTCTTCTGGAATGTCGATAGCTCAGCCGTTCCGTGTATCGAAACAGTGTATGGGATAATTGAACTGAATAAATTAAAATTAACCAAAGCAGTAAAATGGATAAGTTTCCCCGTCGCTATCATGAACCGCCATCAACGAGACAATGCCTTGCGTGTGGCTGGTGTGAAAACCCGAACACGCCCGAATGCTGCCGAACGGCGAGCTGCCAGCCGGCTAAAAACTCTGAACACGGCCGATCCTTAGCAGCCTCGCCGNGCCCGAATGCTGCCGAACGGCGAGCTGCCAGCCGGCTAAAAACTCTGAACACGGCCGATCCTTAGCAGCCTCGCCAGTCTATTCAAAATGCATGTATTTTGAAGTAGCTAAGTAATTCCACTTCACTGCCGTCCTAGCTACATATGACTGAGTACATAGAGAGAAAGATGTAGATACATCGCACACGTTCAGTCACATAAAACAGTGACTCGGAACCGGTATTTCTCAAGACTGGCATTCTTCTAACTGATAATACAGTTATATACAAAAAAAAAAAGCGAACATGAATTCTTATTGCAGCAAATCTCTGCCTACCGAGTGACTTGAATTTTTACTTGCCTATANAAAAAAAAAGCGAACATGAATTCTTATTGCAGCAAATCTCTGCCTACCGAGTGACTTGAATTTTTACTTGCCTATAAGCTTACTCAGTCTGATAGGCATATAATCATCGCTTTGAACTAAAACGGATTAAATAATTTACCTGATAGTTTTTGAGAACTTCTACAAAAATAGATTACATTAATGAATTCCAAGATGGCACCCTTCTAACCTATAAGGTAAAGTAAAAGCAGTTTTTCTATGAGCATTTCGGATTCTTTTTGTCGAATTTTGTCTCATTTTCAAGGTCGAAATAATCTGTAAAGTTCAAACTCAGTATCTTGAGAAATCAAGATAATTTTCTACTCCCAGTTATTGTCGCAGAATAAGGAAAACTGTGTCTACAGCTGATATCGTTCGAGCCATTATCAGCAGGTATCAATGAAGAGAGACCTTTGTTGCAGACAGCTTGCACCATCGTGTGTTCTAGCAGTGACTCTAGCTGCTTATCTGGCAGATAGTCGGGATTGAGGAGAGACAGTGAAGGTGTGGCGCACAGACACGAGGCAGGAAGCATGTCTCCTCGGAGAGTGGTCCAGTTTCTGGTGGCGCTGCTGTGTGCGGCTTCGTGCTGTGGAGACCTGGGCAAGGAGTTCGACACGGTAGAGAGAGAGGCTGACCTGTACTTGTTCACACGCCCTGTCGACCCTGGCTTGCCTGACGAGGTCATCTATCACCACTGGGCGCTCGTCTTCCACTTCGAAGGTGATGACATCCGTACCATAGAAGGTAGGTGCTAGCTGTTAACTTACTGGTGATCTCTTTAGTGCAAGTTAGTGACTTTAGTTCTGCTAACTTTATGTCTGTCAAATTCAGGGCTGGTTACTTCAGGGATACTGACTTTACTGATGCTCACTTTAGTACTAGTAACTTTAGTTCTGCTAATTTTATGGCTTCTTACTGTGTAACTGGTTACTTTAGAGCTACTTTTTTGACAATGGCTTGCATAAGTGCGGTTTGCTTTGGTTGGCTTACTTCAGAGTGGCTTACTTCAAAGTTGCTGACCTCAGAGATTCTTACTTTATGGCTGCTGAATTTGGAGCTGGTTTCTTCAGAACTGCTGACACGGTGGCTTGAATATGGGCTGTTTACTTTGCAAGGCCTACTTTGGGTTTGTTGATTTTTTGGGTTCTTATTAAGGGCTGTCTACTTCATTGCTTTTGACTTTATTGTTGCTAACTTCAGGGCTGCTTAGTTGAGGGTTAACAACTTTAGGCCTCTTTACATCATGGCAGCTTACCTCATGGCTGCTGACTTCAAAACCAGTTAGCTTAGGGTTGCTTATTCAGAGCTGCTTACATTAAACCAGCATNCTGCTGACTTCAAAACCAGTTAGCTTAGGGTTGCTTATTCAGAGCTGCTTACATTAAACCAGCATCTTTATACCTGCTGGCATAGGATTGCTTATTTAGAGCTGCTTACATTAAACCTGCATCTTTAGACATGCTGGAATATGGTTGCTTATTTAGAGCTGCCATCTTTAAACCAGCATCTTTAGACATGCTGGCATATGGTTGCTTATTTAGAGTTGCTTACTTTAAACCAGCATCTTTGGACCTTCTGGCATATGGTTGCTTATTTAGAGCTGCTTACTTTAAACCAGCATCTTTAGACCTGCTGGCATAGGGTTGCTTGCNCTGGCATATGGTTGCTTATTTAGAGCTGCTTACTTTAAACCAGCATCTTTAGACCTGCTGGCATAGGGTTGCTTGCTTCATAGTTCCATAGTTCCATGTGTTTGGCCGTCTTCCTTTAGGGTAGGATACTTCAAGACTGCTTACTTGAGAGTTTTACTTCAGGCTGCTTGCTCCCTTTATGGTTGCCAACTTTAGGCTCCATACTTTAGGGTGGCTTACTTTAGATTACTTACCTTTGGGCTGCTGAATTGATGGTAGCTTCCTACTTTAGGGAGGCTGACTTTAGGATTGCTTAATTCAGAGTTGCTTACTTCAGAGCTGCTTGCTATAGGGTGCTGACATAGGGCTTTTTACTTTTGAGATACCGACATTAAAATAATTTATTTAGAGCAGCTTACTTCATGCTGGTGCTTTTTAGGTCAGCTTACATCAAGGTTGCTTTCTTTAAGGCTGCCGACTTTATGGTTGCTTACTTCAGTGCTACTTACTTTAGCACTTTTTAAATCATAACTGCCTACTATAAGGTGATTTACTTTAACATTGCTTGATTTGTGGTTGCTTACTTCAGAGATGCTTGGTTTGCAGCTGCTTATGTTTGGGCTGCTGACTTCATTGTTGCTTGCTTCAGGGCTATTTACTTTATGGTTGCTGAATTAGGACGGACTGCGACTTTACGAATGTAATTTTAAACATAAGTAAAATGTATTGAAATGAAATTATAAATGTATTAACTTCACGGCTACTACTGTTACATCTGCATGTCCTGGTCATTTATAGTTAAATATGATTTTGACACTGAAGTTACTGGTTCAGTGAACTGCAGACTACATTTCACAGCCTCCTTACTAATGACTGCTTCACTCGCTTCCAGTCCCTGATGGCCGTTCATAAAAATCAGGTTATTTATCATAATACAATGAAATGTGATGTGGACATACTTTGTTGCATGAGAAGCACAGTGACGTCTCTGGAGGTGTCGCCACAGTATCGCTAGTCCTCGCATGGGCATGCATGTGAGTACGAACGATTAGGCCATTAAATGTCACTCGTATGGATNCACAGTATCGCTAGTCCTCGCATGGGCATGCATGTGAGTACGAACGATTAGGCCATTAAATGTCACTCGTATGGACGAGTATGTGCAGTCTGAGTTTTTGGTCCTGATGTTGTGGCACAGCTGATAGTGGTTCATGTTTGTTCAGGTACAGTATGAGTTGGTTCTCAGTTGAGCAGANTCCTGATGTTGTGGCACAGCTGATAGTGGTTCATGTTTGTTCAGGTACAGTATGAGTTGGTTCTCAGTTGAGCAGAGTGTGTTTGTTGCCCACACGTACTAGAAAAACTAGTATATAAAGGTGTGAGAGCCACCATTTATTGCACAGTTTGGAGGCTGGAAACCGACTGCAAAGCATCCCAGTCAATAATATGTGAAGAAACTAGAAACAAGGGGAACATTATTGTATATGCAAGAAGTATGGCGTACAAAACTGCCAGCCATAATGGTGCAAAAAGTGAGAAACAGATTGCTGGCCTCACCAAAGAAGTCGTTGCGCAGGAAATGGGAGTTTCCACAAACACATATCAATGAACTGTTAAAAACAAAATTGTGTGTTTATTGTATTACTGCTGTGCAACAGTTGCAACTTCCTGAAAAAGTGAATAGAGTTAGCCATTACTATTGGTTCCAGCAGTTTGTCAGTACACACTCGGGAATCCTTGGCTACGCGTAGTTCTCAGACGAAGCGTGTGGTCCCATCTCTGTGGGGTTCTTAATTCCCAGAATACAGAGCTTTGGGCTACGGATAATACTCACACTGCGCATGAAACAACATCTCCAAGAAGAAAAAATTGGAATGGGGTGCACTTTAATAAGTTCCCGCATTATTTGCACCATATTTATCAACATATCAGTATACACCAACGTATATGTGGAAATCTTTAAATAATTTGTGAATCAGCTGAATGACATGCAACTACTCGTGGATATGTTCAGCAGGATGATGCCACTTGCCACAATTCCAACTTCAGCATGAAATAGATTGTGTCCTCCTTTGAAGATCGTGTTATTTATAAAGCACTGTGGCGGCCCAGTTTGCTTGGANGTTGCCACAATTCCAACTCCAGCATGAAATAGATTGTGTCCTCCTTTGAAGATCGTGTTATTTATAAAGCACTGTGGTGGCCCAGTTTGCTTGGACTTATCCCACCGGATTTCTTTCAATGGGGGATGCTGAAAGGGAAAGTCTATCACAACAAGTTACGGTATGGCATGGAACTGCAAGAAGCATTCGTCGGGAAGTTGGTGATGTTTACCCTGATGTGTTGGTGGCTACCTTCTGTAACATGGAAAGGTGTGTGCAGGCATGCACTGATGTTAATGGCATCCACTTACAATACTTGCTGTGACGCCACCATGCTTCTCATGCGCTAAGATATACCCTGGAGAGGCGTGTGCAGGCATGCACTGATGCTAATGGCGTCTACTAACAATACTTGCTGAGACATCAACATGCTTCTCATACACTAAGGTATGAGAGAGGCGTGTGCAGGCATGCACTGATGCTAATGGCGTCTACTTACAATACTTGCTGTGACGTCACCATGCTTCTCATACACTACGGTATGCCATGGAGAGGCGTGTGCAGGCATGCACTGATGGTAATGGCGTCCACTTACAATACTTGCTGTAGTATCACCATGCTTCTCATACACTAATGTATGCTTGTAGCACATTTCATTGCATTATAACNATCTACTTACAATACTTGCTGTGCCGTCACCATGCTTCTCATACACTACGGTATGCCATGGAGAGGCGTGTGCAGGCATGCACTGATGGTAATGGCGTCCACTAACAATACTTGCTGAGACATCAACATGCTTTTCATACGCTAAGGTATGAGAGAGGCGTGTGCAGGCATGCACTGATGCTAATGGCGTCTACTTACAATACTTGCTGTGACGTCACCATGCTTCTCATACACTACGGTATGCCATGGAGAGGTGTGTGCAGGCATGCACTGATGGTAATGGCGTCCACTTACAATACTTGCTGTAGTATCACCATGCTTCTCATACACTAATGTATGCTTGTAGCACATTTCATTACATTATAACCAATGGTTTGATTTTATGATCGAACATCAGGGACCGAAGGCATGTGAATCATCTTTTATAGGCAATGTCAAATTTCCTTTACAAGAAGCCAGTTTTGCTCTTGACGCTGTTTTATATGGGCTGTTTTATTGGTGGTTAGTGTTAGATATGGGTTCTCCATCACATGCCACATGGAATCGTAATGAAAACTAGACAAGTAACTGAAGTTTCCATTTTTTTCGCGGAGTCATCAAATGAGTTAGTGATATTTTCGGATTTCTAGTAATACTTATTCATTACTGTTCAATATAGGAAAACCTCCTTTCTCCCCGAGCACTACCTAGAGACTTAGAATTTCGGGTTTGTTCGAGAAAAAAAAAACATCTTATATTCAGTTATTATTCCTGAGTTAGCTTTTCAGTCTCTACTGAATATTTAATATTTGTAATGCATGACTTTGTTACAAATTAAAAATGGAACTCCATTAAAATAAATGCTATAAGTTGAAATGTTACAGACTCTCATAATATNACATTATAACCAATGGTTTGATTTTATGATCGAACATCAGGGACCGAAGGCATGTGAATCATCTTTTATAGGCAATGTCAAATTTCCTTTACAAGAAGCCAGTTTTGCTCTTGACGCTGTTTTATATGGGCAGCTCCTTTTATTGGTGGTTAGTGTTAGATATGGGTTCTCCATCACATGCCACATGGAATCGTAATGAAAACTAGACAAGTAACTGAAGTTTCCATTTTTTTCGCGGAGTCATCAAATGAGTTAGTGATATTTTCGGATTTCTAGTAATACTTATTCATTACTGTTCAATATAGGAAAACCTCCTTTCTCCCCGAGCACTACCTAGAGACTTAGAATTTCGGGTTTGTTCGAGAAAAAAAAAACATCTTATATTCAGTTATTATTCCTGAGTTAGCTTTTCAGTCTCTACTGAATATTTAATATTTGTAATGCTTGACTTTGTTACAAATTAAAAATGGAACTCCATTAAAATAAATGCTATAAGTTGAAATGTTACAGACTCTCATAATATGCATTGTTTGCCCATCATCTCCCTACACCACACTGCAACCTCTACTCCACGAGCCATAAAAGGGAAATTCACTTTGTACAACAAATTACGGGAAATCGACAGGCTTTTCAATGGTTGTAAAGTTGGCATGCCAGCGCTCCAAAATTGCGATCAGGTTTAGATTATCATTGGACGCAAGTCCGTGTGTACTCATGTGGGAAACTGGTCAGCGGCTAGCGGTTTTATCTAACGCGTTTACCCCATCGCTATATTATATTGCTTCTTCATTATAACACCACATTTCAGGGATGACTACAGCTTAAGGAACATGCTAAAAATGTAGTTTGTGCAATTGATAGTCAACTGACATTTGTCTCGTGTGTTTTTGTAACTGTAAAATCAATTGTGGTCATAAACCATATCTCCTTTTTAATGGAGAAAAAATATTTTTATCACGAAAGAATGGTTTGAAACAATTGTCCCATGCAGAGAACATAAACACATGTACATAAACATAATGTTGCAAAATCGCTTGTAAATACTTCGGGGAAATTATCCTCACGTCTAGAGAAGTAAAAAAACATTATATGAGCATAGGTATGTGAACGATTAATTTCTTTACTACAGCTCATAATACATCACTTACATTGTGTGGCCCGCGGGCTGGATCATGTTACTGTGGAATGTCATCGTAGCTGTAATTGGCAGCCCTTTACCTTGGCCCCCGAGGAGCTCTGATTTTAACACACGGCTTTTATTTGTGGCGTCATTTAAAGGCACTTGTGTAAGCAACCCCAGTGGACGATGTGGGAACCTTTCGTAACCGTATTGTGGAGGACGGAGAAAAAATCAGGAATTATCCAGGGATCCATCAACGCGTCCGGAAGTCCATGCAACGGCGGGTTGATGTACATATGTGTTCGTGCTGATTGAGGGCATTTTGAACATTTCCTTTGGTCTGCAATGTGCCGACGATAAGCTTTCACATTTGCGTAACTAATTTATGTTCAGTTGCTGATGTTCTACGGTGTAGTGTCGTGGTGTGCGGTGTCGTGTACCATGTAAACAAATACTGCGATAGCATTCCACAATAACATGATCCACCCTACGGTACATACACTGTACGTTATGTATTACAAGCTATTGTAAAGAAACGAAGCGTTTACGGATCTACGTTCATATAATGATTTTTCTTCCTTCAGTTGTGAGTAATGTTTCCCCGAAGTATTGACATGTAATTTTGCAACATCTCGTATATAACCGGTGAGATTCAGAAGACTGTCCTCTCCCCTTCCCTCCATCACCAAGGCAGTGGTTATGTACAAACCTCTCGTCTTCATTTTCTATCTTTCCTAGACCCTCATCTCTTCGCATGTTTTGTTTCAAATTGCTTTGTATTTATATATGACTAGAAGAACTACCCAACATTGTCTTGGTATAAGAGATCAATGAGAGATACACGGCCCCGTTTTAGATATTTTTGGCCCAATGTGGGGTTGGGGTCAATTTTGTCTTACACGATATTTTAAGGTGGGTACTGAAGGCCATCCCTTCTAGATTTGGTCAATTCATCGAACAGTGTAGAATAAAGATAAAATGCTTCATTTAAGAAGTTATTTTGTTTTCGGGCACAATTTGGGGGGGGGGAGCATAGTCAATTTTGGCTTGAACAATAATTTAAGCTGGGTACTGAAGAGCATGCCTGGTTGAAATCCATTAGAAGGTGTAAGATTTAGATACATGGCTCCATTTGAGTGGTTTTGTGGGTTTTGGGCCTAATGGGAGACCGGAGTCCATTTTGGTCTATAGAGTATTTATTATAAGTTGGTCCTGGAGGTCATCTCTGCCACATTTGGTCTAGATCTATAAAATTGTGTGAAAATTGTATAGAGAATAAAAATAGTTACATAAATACAAACTTTGACTTTTTATATATAGACTAGGATAACTTCCCCTTCGTTGCACGGGTATAATAGGACAATAAGAGGAGTACGACCCTGTTTTAAGGTTTCCGGGCCCAAAAGGGATCCGGATTTCACCAACTGGTTTTAGGAGTTTTTGGCCCAAAAATTGGGCCGGAGCCTACTGTGGCATTCAGGATATTTAAGTTGGGAACTGAAGGGAATCCCTGCCAAATTTGGTCCAGCTCCATCGAACGGCATAGAACGAGATATACAATTACGTTTTAGGAATTTAGTTTCCAGACCAATGAGGTATGGAGTCAATTTTGGCCTTCGCTGTAGGCACTGAAGTGCATCCCTGCAAAACTTGATTCCAATCCATCGAATCGTGTGGAACTGAGATACTCATTTATGGGTTTTTTTTCTGGTTTNGGGAGGGGTTCGAAGTCAATTTTAACCTAAGCAGTATTATAACTTGAATACTGAAGGGTATTCTTACCAAATTTGGTTAAGATCCGTCGAACAGTGAGGAATGGTATAAGGAACATATAAACATTCATACTAACTTTGTCTTCATATATATATATAATATATGCATTGTTGGTGTGTGGAGTAAGCTAACGGTATTACAGACTAATGGAATTAAATAATTGATAAACTTTGCTTTATTATGTATCTATCAAGACAAGGAAAACAGGACATACAATGATATAATACTATATGTCGGAAGTGCCTTTATTTTAAATTATAGTTGAATGTGTCAAATGTTTTTCAAGTGAGCCAGATATTTTAGTTAATAAGTCACACTATGAATAGATGCCACAGGCTGATGAAGTTCCAGGCAGACTATGGTGTTTGGTGCACCAGTCTTCTAGCGGCTCCTTGTTCCGTCTTGCTTCTCTGCGTCGTGTGGAGAAGAGACCCCACTAGAGCTGTTACTGTGACCAGTATCGTCGGTCGGAACATGATGTATTCGTGGCTCAGTCTGGAGAAGCATATTGAAGTTAACAGTATAGTGGTGTCTTGTATAAGAAGCATTTAAGAGTACAGAGCGTGTGCTTGAAAGAGAATTAAGCCCTTGTGAAATCCAAAAGTATAGCGATCCCCAGAAAAAAGAATTATTACTAGAAAAAACTAAGTGTGTTGAAATTACTTAAATATGCTTAATTGGAAGTTAGTACAGATTAATGGAAGATACTGTAAGAAAAGTAGAGAAAATTATGCGTTATTGCACACAGTAATTGCAAAAATATGTAAATATGGTAATATATTACTGTAGAACTAATTAGACATTACCAAAAAGCGTTTCAGTATATCTTAGATAAATGTTGAATAATTGGTTTGGCAACGAAGTTTCAGTTACATGAAATGAAGAAACATATGTATATCACTAAGAAATTTTCAAAATAGTTTGGTGTAGTTATAAAGTCTGCAGAATCGGTCTTTTACGAAAATAATTAACGCAACATACAACATATGTGTAAAAANTTGGTGTAGTTATAAAGTCTGCAGAATCGGTCTTTTACGAAAATAATTAACGCAACATACAACATATGTGTAAAAAAATTTTTAATTGCCCACATAATTCAAAATATTCCTCCCCATAAAAATTGCCCTCCTTTTACTCTTTTTTTCAGTTAGTGTCAATTCTAGGCATGCCAGTTTCCTTTTGGTAACGTTAAGCAAACTTCTAATAATAGAAGNTTTTTTTCAGTTAGTGTCAATTCTAGGCATGCCAGTTTCCTTTTGGTAACGTTAAGCAAACTTCTAATAATAGAAGAATATTAGCTGATTAAATGTTTTGAGTTCAATTCCTGACTACAGGTTGAACAAGTGAACATCTCTCTACAGTTTATTAGCTGGTTTGAAGATATATGAAACCAGCAGTTATTGCAAACACACTTAAAATATTATGTTTACCTCTAAAAAATTGTACCATATTTACACTCTTATAACCGCAGNAGTTATTGCAAACACACTTAAAATATTATGTTTACCTCTAAAAAATTGTACCATATTTACACTCTTATAACCGCAGTACTGCAAACTTATTTGAAGAATAATTGGTAGTGTTGAAATTACTTTGGCCAAAATATATTTTGGAACAGATGACCAATGACTACCAATGTAGAACCTTCCTATTGTATACGACGTGTCGGGGCAGTTTATGGACATCGAACTGTTTGGTTCATAATGACGTGGGCGAAACGTATTTTGGAACATGTACGCGATTTTCAACTTTTATTATAAATGGTAATTTCTGGTTTTCTTTCATTGTCTGAAAAGCTTAAGTGTAAAATATGATGGCCTCTAAACGATAGTTCGTGTANTGGTGTAGTTATAAAGTCTGCAGAATCGGTCTTTTACGAAAATAATTAACGCAACATACAACATATGTGTAAAAATTTTTTTAATTGCCCACATAATTCAAAATATTCCTCCCCATAAAAATTGCCCTCCTTTTACTCTTNCCTCCCCATAAAAATTGCCCTCCTTTTACTCTTTTTTTCAGTTAGTGTCAATTCTAGGCATGCCAGTTTCCTTTTGGTAACGTTAAGCAAACTTCTAATAATAGAAGAATATTAGCTGATTAAATGTTTTGAGTTTAATTCCTGACTACAGGTTGAACAAGTGAACATCTCTCTACAGTTTATTAGCTGGTTTGAAGATATATGAAACCAGCAGTTATTGCAAACACACTTAAAATATTATGTTTACCTCTAAAAAATTGTACCATATTTACACTCTTATAACCGCATTACTGCAAACTTATTTGAAGAATAATTGGTAGTGTTGAAATTACTTTGGCCAAAATATATTTTGGAACTCTACTGGTTACTGATGGTTACATCTTGGAAGGATAACATATGCTGCTGTCGGGGCAGTTTATGGACATCGAACTTTTTGGTTCATAATGACGTGGGCGAAACGTAATTTCTGGTTTTCTTTCATTGTCTGAAAAGCTTAAGTGTAAAATATGATGGCCTCTAAACGATAGTTCGTGTATAGAGGGTTCAGTTTACTTGTAGACCAAGTCTATTTTTTATCACTGATAAAACTTACGATGGAAATAATTCTGACAGAAATTATCAGTGTTCAGTAATTAAACATATATCTTAAATATAACTATATATAGNTACGATGGAAATAATTCTGACAGAAATTATCAGTGTTCAGTAATTAAACATATATCTTAAATATAACTATATATAGATATATATACGAAATTATGCACGGTTCCGTGTAATACGTTACGCTATTAATTAAATTTCAATTATAAATTACAATAATTAATTTTAAGGATCTTGATCTAGTTGTGAACAGAATTATCCATACCTCAGTTCCGAATTTTGGTGGGCATTATGACTTGTGTAAATGACCTACCCATTATTTTATGAGAAAATCTTCAAATTCCACAACATGAGTGGTTTCTTCACTTCTCAGGTNTGTAAATGACCTACCCATTATTTTATGAGAAAATCTTCAAATTCCACAACATGAGTGGTTTCTTCACTTCTCAGGTTTTGAAGACGAGGCCCAGATGCTGTATCCAGCGTACACGAAGGTGCGGCCAAGAGAAAACGGGACCTATTACATGCTTGGCAAGGTACTGAGCTCTCCCTCCCAAGTGCTGGAGTTGGCCAGAGCAAACCGCCACAACAACCAATCATACTCCGCCACGTGGCACAACTGCCAGGCCTGGGTGAAGGAGGTCGCAGTCATGCTGGGAGAAGAGATCACCAGGAAAATAAACAACTTCAAGACTTTGAAGGAAGCATATCCGGCATTCGCCTTCGCTGGGAAAACTGCTTCTAGCTTCAGCAGAGTTTCACAGTCTGTGACCCAGAGAGTGGTTTCCAAGTCTGCTTCCTACAGCGCGGCTTCTCTTGCGCTTTATAAAGGCAGAGCCCTCTCTAACGGCAAGCTTATTAATAAGTCTGTTACAAGAAATACAGGACAAGTAATAACATATCTGCTTGCCAAATACCTGTTACCATTTTCGCCTCTTCAAATCTAGTTTTCGTACTACAAATCATTCATCGTCCAAAAAAAGTACCTACATTATTATCGTATGTTGAGTACAATATATGTATACAATATGTATATATACATATATATATATATGAGGGCTAATTCAGAAGTCATGGCAACTATTACTATCTCCCGAAAATGACCCAACACAGGAAATGTACTATGTACAGGTTTTTAAGGCCCGAAGGCCAGCACACCCTCCATCCTCCCGCACTGAAACTGTACTCGGATGAGTAAGACAGTGCACGGCACTTTCTCCTCTTGCTCTCTTCGGGCCATTCACTTTTCTTTATGCCATTACTTGGTATTCTACCGGTTTTCTCATTTAAAAACCTGTCCTCCTCGCCAATCCACGATACTCTGACTTAATTTTTATAAAGCATTTACCTGAGTACCTTATTATGAGTCATCAGAAATTTGTTCTCTTTGCCATGTATCATACTCTTCTAGCCTTCTCCCTATTTTTGTGGCAAATTCATTCCCCAACTTGTTGAGAACATCATTTGTCATAATATTTTCCATATCTAACTGAAAGCCCTTTCCTTCCATTTTCTCATTAAGCCAGTTCCTGATGTCTTCCGTTATCAAGCAGTCCATGATGACATGCTGAACAGAGTCATCCACTCCCCAAACATCGCACAGTGGAGATTGCACTAGTCGAAGGCTGTGCAGCTTTGCTTTGAAATTCCCATAGCCAGTGTACAATTGCATAATATAATGGTTTATGCCTATCAATTTAAAGTTCAATCTAGTTCTTACATCATGGATCAACTCGTGTGTATATCTGCCCTTTTCAGATGTATCCCATCTGTCTTGCCACNCAATCTAGTTCTTACATCATGGATCAACTCGTGTGTATATCTGCCCTTTTCAGATGTATCCCATCTGTCTTGCCACTGGTCTATGATTTCATCCATTATTTCAGCTTTGATTTCTTTAGACAGCTCTGCGACTCGAGCTCTCCCTACTGTGAGTCCTCTGTACTTGACCAATAGGTCTATCGGTAGTACGCCAACCAAGACAGGGAGCGACTCATTGGGGACTGTTTTGTATGCCTTTGCAACGGTCAGCAGTGTCACCCTCTGAGCACTTATGAGCCTCCTCTTATGCCACGACAATTCGGCTCTATGGAACCACATAACAGCTCTGTATATTACAATAGCTTCAAAAACTGCTCGATATATTGTCCTGAACGTTGAGTAACTCAAGCCCCAACTAGTATTTCCAATCCTCTTGAGTTTCTGAAAAACCACAATGGCCTTCCGAGAAACATACTCCACATGTTTGAGGAAGCACATTTTACCATCCATGATGACTCCCAGGTACTTGAACTCGTGCACGTTTCCAACTGGACTTCCCCCGAAGCGCATTGTCGGCTGTCTCTTAAGCTTCCATTTCAGGAGCATAGTCTTTGTTTTCTCCATGGAGAAATTCAGTTTTACTGTATTCGCCAAGGTATTTATCTTCTCCATTATTTCTGTGGCCTTGATTTCCAGCACGCTTCTTGATTTTCCAGAAATTAAGATTAGCCCATCATCCACATAGCAGAACACAGCACACCCCGGTGGGAGACCCAGCTCCAGAAAACCATCGAAGAGGATATTCCACAGGATCGGACCGAAGACCGAACCCTGCAGGCATCCCTTCATTAGACGTTTCTTCACTTGCATAGTTTTGGCTGAGTAGAGACACCATCTATTGCTGAAGAAATCTTGGATGACCCTATATATGTTAGCCGGGCACCTTTTCCTCTTAAGCNGTAGAGACACCATCTATTGCTGAAGAAATCTTGGATGACCCTATATATGTTAGCCGGGCACCTTTTCCTCTTAAGCTGATGCATAACTTCCGGCCACCAGGCATTGTCGAAGGCTCCCGAGATATCTAGAAACACCCCCATGACGTACTTTTNTGATGCATAACTTCCGGCCACCAGGCATTGTCGAAGGCTCCCGAGATATCTAGAAACACCCCCATGACGTACTTTTCAGGGTACTCCCTTATGGCCTTCATCATGTCATGGAGAGCGAAATCGTTTCCCGTGCCTTTCCTGAAGCCATACTGCTTCTCACTTAATGTACCCTCCGCCTCCAGGGCCATTATTAGACTTTTGTTTATTAACTTATCGTAAACTTTGCCCAGTACCGGAAGCAGCATCAGAGGCCGGTACGATTTAGGATCATCAGGTTTCTTATTGTTACCCTTGTACAGCACTCTCAAGCACTCAAGTTTCCAAGGAGAAGGAAATACGCCATCTCTAAGACAATGGTTAAAGATCTTTAAAAGCACATTCTTTATCCGTGAGAAACATCTCTTGAGTATTTCTGAGGTAATATCATCTAGTCCTGGAAATTTTTCTGTTTTTCATTTTATATAGTATGGCGGTAAGCTCTTCCTCAGAGAATTCTGGGGCATCTCGTGCATCAGATATAATTTTCATTTGTTGTCTTTTTCTTGCGTGCTCCTCCCCCTCTTCCACAAGAGAGTNGCGTGCTCCTCCCCCTCTTCCACAAGAGAGTAATCTGGTAGGAGAGCATGAAGCAGAACTTCCATAGATCTTTGCTGATCAGTCAGCAGAATTCCATTTTCAGATATGCATGGTGGTGGGGAGTTCCTTTTAACCTTGTTTGCTGCGAGCTTATACACTAGGCCGAAGGGGTCTTCATTCCCAGCTCGAGTTACAAACTCTTCCCACGATCGTGCTTTCTTCTTCCGCACCCTGCTGAAGTAGGCCTGTTTCTTGTGCTTGTAGACTCGGGAGAATTGCTCGCGCTCTTCACCTCGAAGTCTATGGAGCCTTTTCCTGGTTCTACGAAGATCTTTCCGTTCCTCTTCCAATTTCTTGTCCCACCATGACATGTTTGGGAGGCCCGGCGTAGTCTTACATAGCTGTTCTTCCCAGGTTCCTTTGATCACTTCTGTAATTGCACGCACCCTTTCTTCAATATCTGCGCTCTTCAATGAAGTACTTTCTTCAAGCCTCCTCAACAGGGCACGGTCAAAGGCANCACCCTTTCTTCAATATCTGCGCTCTTCAATGAAGTACTTTCTTCAAGCCTCCTCAACAGGGCACGGTCAAAGGCAGCCCAGTCCGCCAGTTTGTGAGCATACCTTGTCTCACTTTCCTCGAGTTGAGGAATAACCCTTCCATCTCCATGAATTTTGAATATGATGAGTCTGCGGTCGCTAGAACTTTCGTCCGTCACAGACCACTTTCTCACATAATCTCTTGCTCTTGCATTTACAACCATTATGTCCAGAAACGACTGCAATTGTGGGCCTGCGAGACAAAGGTAGGAAGTTCTCCCTCCTTGTTCGCTACATCCAAGTCATTCATTAATAGGAACTGACTGACTTGCTCACCGGCATCGTCCGTAACATTGGAGTGCCACAACTCGAATTTTGCGTTAGCATCCACACTTATAACTAGTGGCTTTCCCCTTAATGTCTCCACTATCACCTCCCATCTATCGAGGTGCACCTGAGCATCATCCCCGAATTGGAAGTACGAGGACACCATCCAGCATTCAACTGAGCCTTTCAGTACTTGTACACAAACGTGGTGTGTGTTTGACACACTGGCCATCATTAAGATATCCATATTCTGTTAGTCCCCAGTACTCCAGCCCTCAGGTTTCCGCCACAGGTAAACACTCTGCTTCGCAGACCCACCACAGCATCGAACGGTACATAGGGTTCTTTATAAAGCACCATATCTAGTTTCTGCTCCAATACAATCCTACTTAATTCCGCGGCAACCACCGCCGACCACTACATGTTTAACTGTCCACATCTTATGATGTTTTCATATGCCATAATCGATTCTGGCGAGTTCGACGGATAGGGCTCTCTGGTAAGCCGGACAGTCCCTAGAGTCCACTCTGTGATCGTGTTGTAGTCCTTTCTTGTGACAGTTGCCACAGATATCCTTAAACTCAGTGCCTTTCTTTGGGCAGCTTTTGTACTCATGTCCTAGGGCTCCCCAACAAGAACAGGTGGACTCCCTGTACCTACATTTGCTGGATGTATGCCCCCTTTGCTAGTATTTATAACACCTGGAGAGAGCGATATAATCTGCAGCTGTCGTAGACGATGTAAACCCGTTCAGTCTCTATTAGAGCATTCCTGGTCTTTGGGTCACACTCCAATACTACGTTGACCCTATCCGTCCCCCTCTTGCCAGTTCTGTGGCTTATAGACACTGCTTTCACAAAGCTTTCCATATCATGTCCGCCATGACCTTTGTTTCTGTAATTCTGCCTGAAAATAGTTTCAGGCAGTTTATTGTTGTTCACTTCCCGAGGCACATCGTATATTACGACTTTAGGGCCTCTTTTCTTATGTGCCTCAAGTTTAATGCCTAATTCCCTGATTTTCACCTGGTTATTAAGAGACTTAAAAGTCTCCTCGTCACCAGATTCAATCATTATTCATCCGTTTCTCATTCCCTTCATATTACGGATTTGGAGGCCTTCATCCTTGGGGTTTAGCCCTTTCTTTATGATGTCACGAGTCTCAACACTCGTTGTGCCTTCTTTGTCTGGGTAAACCAGAAGCACATTCTTGGCCGGTTTGGGCTTTATTGTATCACTGCCCGCAGCCTGCGCATAACTTTTTATGCCTGGAACTTCTTGTCTTGCAGGTGGTGCTGCCTTGAAACAAGTCCTGTTTACCTTTTCTGTTTGTTGCAGGCTGCCTATTAGTTTGCCATTTTCAATTATAACACAGTCCATATGACCCTGAAGTTGGATTATCTTAGGGATTAGCCAGTTTGCTTGCGAACTGTTTATTTTTTAGTTTTTACTCAAAAGCCATTCCATAATTTCTGATACCAGTTCTTTAGCCTCCTTGTGGGTTTCTTCCGCCCTTTTTTCGACCCTTAGGATGAAGTCATCCTTGACCAATGAGTCGCTCCCATTAACTGACTCCTCTTCTGGAAGTTGAAAACGAAATTTCCTCTTGACCTGCGCTGTTTCACCTTTAGATGTGCCAGGGATTTGTTCCATATCTGCTGTTGTTGTCTTCAGTAAAGACGATCTGGGGACCACTTCCAGTTCTTGCGCCTCCGGAAAGACCAGCCTTGTGGCCTTAAGGGGTTTCCCCTTTTTTCCAACGAGGGTAAACTCGTGTACTTTCCGTGTAGCCACTTTCAGGTCTGGTTCCTCATCTGAGCAGGAATATTCTTCCAAGCCTTCTGATCCTTCATCTTCCAGTACTTCTGGATTTTCTTTCACTGTCTTGTCCTCCTCTTCAGGCTCCATTCTGTTTTCCCCATCATAGACCTCTTGAACCCAGGAGTCCACGATGCTTACCTTGACACCTTGAATGTTTTTCNCATTCTGTTTTCCCCATCATAGACCTCTTGAACCCAGGAGTCCACGATGCTTACCTTGACACCTTGAATGTTTTTCCATATTTTGCGATGGATCCTTTTCTTACCAGCAGACATTGTATATCTCTCCCAGTTTAATTATGGATCTAGTAGGCTGTTAATTACTGCCTCGGTTACCTCCCTTGCCACAAATTCTCTCTTGAAGAATCCAGTTAGGCTTTTCCACTTATCCTTTAGTGTTCTTTGCTTTTCTGCTATTGTAAGGCCCAGTGCCTCCATTATGCCTGGATTTGGTTGCCTACGGGGGCTACCTAGAGACGTCATAGTGTTCCTGCGGCTGCGGGACCCACACTATGGGTCTTCACACACACTAACACTGTACAAGTCTCTTCAATTTCGCACTTATAAGCTTAAATAAATAATTCTTCATAAAGTCTACCCAACACAGTTTTTCAAACACTAACACTTACAAAGTTCACCCTCTGTCCTTATACACACTAGATTAAGCCTTCAGGGACAAGCCCTGACAATCCTGAGGCCGAAGGCCTCAGACCGGCTTCCTTGTTCTTCGCTCCCTCTTAGCCATTTACAAGGAATCCTACTAAGGGAATTATAGCCACACACAGACTATTGTGGCACAAGTCCGGTGGACTGATCACCTCGCAATCCGTTACTCCACCTGGCCACGCAGAGGCTGGGAGCCAGTACCGCGCTGCCCTCTTTGTCGTCCCCCTGATTTTCAAACTCCGAGGACAGCTCTGAGCAAGTTCATCCAATTTTTTTCCAATCCAATAATCCTCAACTCAATCACTAAGTGATTGGCTGATAATTGTGAATTTCGCCACTTACTCGCAATAGGCTTAGCTCAGGGCGACACTATTCGGTGCGGTACTCTCAGAAAACCTTGCTGTACTATGTACAGTTGAAAGTGTACATATACGTTTTAAAGTGACACCACATGGGGTATGGATGCAGGAATGTCCGGCAAGAAACAAAGACAAACATGGCTGCTCTTGAAATCACCGTTTAATTTATTTATTCTCGTACAAACTATATACACTCATGTGAACGGGTACGTATAGTACGTGTGCGATCTGTTTAACATCCTTCAAAGACATCGTCACCGCATTTCGACGAGAGGTGGCATACATTGATGGATCTCATGCAGTCGATGGTATTTCCCGTCTGCCTCATCGCTGGCAACGAACCGTGGACAATCTCGGAAACTACTTTAAAGGATCTTAAACAGCTCGTACACGTACAATACGTACCCGTTCACATTAGTGTATACAGTTTGTAGTTTGTACGAGAATAAATAAATTAAACGGTGATTTCAAGCCGCCATGTTTGTCTTTGTTCCTTGCCGGACATTCCTGCATCCATACCCCATGTGGTGTCACCTTTAAAAAGTATATGTACACTTTCAACTCTGCATAGTACATTTCCTGTGTTGGGTCATTTTCGAGAAATAAGCAATAGTTGCCATGACTTCAAGTACCATTTACCCCTTACAAACAGCAAACAAATTTCTGATAGTGAAGTCAAATTGAACACTGGAATTGTTATACTGTAGATTATTACTATCATACTGTACAACTTCATTCCAATCGGAGAGCCGCTATATCTTATTTTAACTTAAAAGGGAAGTTTTGGTGAGCACGAAGCTTAAGTTCTTCTGCCACGAGAGTAATTGTGCAAGTGTTTGAAATAATGTGTCATGTTGACTTTATATAAGACTGTTAAGGTGAAAGTATGAAATCAGGAAGTAAAACTCTAAAAAAAAAATTAAACATGTTGTAGGAAGGAAGGTTGGCCCAAAAGACTAAAGGATTACTGTTTCAAAGGCAGCCGTTTCAGGACATAATGTGTTATATTTTGAGTATTTATATCTTGGTTGTATGTAGGCAAGCACAGTGGAGTATACGAATTTTCAAATGGCGTAGTCTACCAAAATTGTGGATGGATGAAGCTGTTAATTAATGTAGTACGTGTGTTCAAAAAATAAGGTGACTTGTTATTTTGTGACTTTGTCTCGATAAATATTTATGTATTCATTAATATCTATTTTTTTCCCTTCAAAGTAACCCCCCTCAGGTATAATATACTTGTGCCAGCACTTTTTGCCAATCCTCGAAGCACTTATAATATGCGCATTATGGTATGGCATTGAAGTTTCCCAGATCTTTATCTCCTCAATCTTGGTAAACCTCCTTCCTTTCATGGGTCTCTTCAGTTTTGGGAACAGGAACAAGTCGCAGGGGGCCACGTCAGGTGAATACGGTGACTGAGGCATGATTACGGTGTTGTTAATACAGATTCTTTGATCCATTGTTTGCGATAGCAAAAAAATCGCCAATAACACCAAAAAAGTCTAACCTTTATATCTGTCACAAACAAACTAACAATGCAAAATAGCTGATAATGTCAACATATGTTGGGGACATGTGTACCAACAAAACAATAAAAACAATCGATGATCGAATGTACGTAGCCCTCGAAATTTTCAGTCACCTTATTTTTTTAACAAACCTCGTATATCTTTCACAACCTCTTATCATATACGTAAGTGATGGAAGGGAACACAGTAACAAAAATAAATAAAGACCTGTTTATAATAACATTCTAAACTGGAGCAATGCATATGTATTAAAATTTAATCCCTGGAAATGTTCCTACGTAATCATAGACGCATCAGAAAATAAAAAACGCCATCATTAGCACATGTATCAATAAACAGTGAAATAACCGTCCTTAGTATGTTACCTATACCAATATTTAAGTGTAGTACTAGACGTTCATCTTGACTGCTCACACTGCACATTTCCGAGGATATACAAACCGCGTATTATTGTCTCAGAATGATGTGTAAGTTTCAGTACATCCTCTCGACACATCTGAAGATAAATCTTTGTGATTATTAGTGTTGTCAACTTTCAGTTGCTGCCCACGGTTTTCTTCAGTCTAATAAACTGCGTGACACGATTTGTTACAACAATTAATAACTTTTAACTGTTTAAGTTATTCCACTTTCATAGAACACCATAAAACGTCCATTGTGTTTATCGTATGGGTGCGCAGTGACGTTGTGCGCGAGCGTGGTGTATTCCAAACGCTCATCAAGCAGTCTTGTATTTTCTGTCGGCCATAGGTAGAGGGGGAAATGGAACAGAGCAGAGGCTACCCTCCGTGTTCCAACATTGAACTGTTTGTCTGCAATAGCCCTAATAAAGAACAGCGTGGATAGGATTTGAGGTTTGAAATAATACACTCATTTGCAAAAAAAATAGATTACCACGAAAGAATCGTGCGAGTACAACAAAGGTTGTCACATAGTATTGACATAGCCCGACATGTTTTCCATTTCCATTTAATGCGGTTTCAGTGGATGAAGAGATTTCGGGGGCTCTGAACATCGAGGTCTTGAGAGCCGATAAGGGTGATTGAGGTGAGTATGGAGCAGTGCTGGAATGAAAGGGTGGTAGAAACGGGAGATCCCCGAGATAACTCGCCCACCAGCGGCATCGTCCGGCACGATTCCCACATGCGAAATTCCGGAGTGACCTGGCCGGGGATTGAATCCGGTTCGTCTTGGTGGATGGTGAGAAGGCCCCTTAATGCGGTTTGCTTTCACGGATGTACCACTAGGAGGCATACATATCCCTCCATCATATAGTCGCAAGACACAGGATAAGGCCTTCGTAGCAGTGTGGACAGTGTAAGCCACAGTTAAGTGAACACTTGGCATGCCCCGACGGCACCTTTGACAAGTCTTTTCCCAGATGGATGAGTTTGAGAGAGGCAGCATCGTCGTGTCGGCCTCCGAAAGTACAGGTTGGACGTTCTGGTGCATTTCTTGTTACTTGAACAGTTCTGCCTTCACTGTGAGTCGGTGTTGGACGCAGTGGGAACAGTAGCGTACACACACCCGTAGAGAAGGCGTGGGTCAACCCCAGTGGATCACCAGCAGGGAGGATCGTTTCATTTTATCTTTGAAGTTTAATGGCAATGGTGAGTTAATGTTATAATATTGGGATGAATTGACTGTGCACATTGCCGACCATGAGACTAAATAAAAATCGCACACATACACAAAACTCAGCAAGACAAGAAAAAACTTTTACAACACCACAGACAGAAAAATAGGAAAATCTGTTTCCTTGTCAATAGAAAACAAATATGTATGTATAAATATAACACGTTTTTTCCGTCGTTCTGTGTCCTTTGTTGGTTTATCTTTTTTTTTCTGGTTGATTTTTTGTTTCCTGTGTTGTTCGTATTGTTGAATTATTTGGTTTCATAATATTACGAGGAATACTTTTCCTGACTTGAGTTCCATTGTTTTTTGTTTTCCTATTTTTGTGCGTGATTTTAGTTTTCATCGTTTTGATGTGTCTACTGATATTGATTTTGCACTGTTTTGTTCACTTGTGTGGTGTTTTGTGTTCGTCATCGAGTTGTCTTTTCTTTTGGTTCGCTTTTGTTTTCTGTCCTGTTTTGTAATATGTCGTCCGTCCGTCTTTTTGTCGTTTTAATTATATATATACGTAATTATATATATAGTGCCAAATCGTAAATAATATATATATAAATTTCAGTTCATACATATTTGCCAATTAAATATGCATAATGACAAAGCAGCACTCTAGATTTTATAACAAGCAACTTTGCTATTAAAAAGACAAAAGATCACCATAGCAATTTCATTTCTAATCAACATAAAAATCTACAATGAATTTTGACAAAAAAGGAATGAATTTAATAAATTGCTGAGTTGATTCTAGAATGTGTAAAATAATATCATTTACAGAAACGATTCTTTAAAAGAATTATAATTTGTAGATTACAATTAGTATTCAATTTGACTAGACTGTGAAAAAGAGCAATTAAGACAGGAGGGTAGCTTTATGAGCCCAGTAAATCCACATCTTTATAAAACTAACACGTTAAAATATTGAATTAAATATGATACATAATATATGAAGTTCGATGGAGGCAGTCAAATGACCCGCAAAGCTCCAGCCAAATTAAAAATTTTGATGAGCAAACACAGTTAAGAAGGTAGACTACTTCTAACGCGGGAGTCGTGGACACAAAGCATTTTAAAGAAAATTGAATAATTCTTGGACAGCAAACACGATTAACACAACACGTTAAAACACGAAACACACAGCAACTTTAGGTTTTATTTAAAGGCGAAACAAAATTAAGACTGGTGAGCGAGGCCACAAATTTGAAAAAACACCAAACTTACTGCATATTCAAAACAACACATCTACGCTGCACAAAGGATTAACACATTTAAAAAAAAAGCCCAGCTAACATGCAAACTCAGAGCCCACAACTGACCGTTTTGAATTGCTCAAAATCTCGCCGGCTCAGGCCATAAAATAAAATATAAAGTGCCTCATCACGGCAATACGTCCATAGGACGACAAATTGGCAATCTAGACCATTATAGCAGCTTTTCAGGCACACGTCCAGGCAACGATCGGGCGTAGAATAGGATAGGAGCAAGGTGAGCAACTACTTACATAAACTGCCCAGAACATAAAAAATTATGACGTACACTGAAGAGCCAAAAAAACTGGTACACCTGCCTAATATCGTCTAGGGCCCCCGCGAGCACGCAGAAGTGCCGCAAGACGACGTGGCATGGACTCGACTAATGTCTGAAGGTATGCAGGAGGCATTTCATACCATGAATCCTGCAGGGCAGTCCACAAATCCATAGGAGTGCGAGGCGGTGGAGATTTCTTCTGAACAGCATTTTGCAAGGCATCCCAGGTATGCTCAATAATGTTCATGTCTGGTGATTTAGGTCACCCATGGAAGTGTCTAAAGTCAGAAGAGTGTTCCTGGAGCCACTCGGTAGCAACTCTCGGCGTGTGGGGTGTCGCATTGTCCTGCTGGAATTGTCCACGTCCGTCGGAATGCACAATGGATATGAATGCGTGCAGGTGATCGGACAGGATGCTTACGTATCGTCATCTGTAAGAGTCGTATCTAGACGTATCACGGGTCCCATTTCACGCCAACTGCACACGCCCCATATTATGACAGGATATCTCCATACCCTTACACGTCCATCCGCCCGATACAATTGTAAATGAGACTCGTCAGACCAGGCAAAGTATTTCCAGTCGTCAACAGTCCAATGGTGGTGTTGGCGGGCCCAGACGAGGTGCAAAGCTTTGTGTCGTGCAGTCAACAAAGGTACACGAGTGGACCTTCTTATCCGAAAGCCCATATCAATGATGGTCCGTCGAATAGTTCGCACGCTGGCACTTGTTGATGGCCCAGCATTTAAATCTGTGCCAATTTGAGAAAGGGTTGCACGTCTGTCATGTTTAATGATTCTCTTCAGTCGTCGTTTGTCCCGTTCGTTCACGATCTTTTTGTAGCCGCAGCGATGTCGAAGATTTGATGTTTTACCGGATTCCCGATATTCACGGTACACTCATGAAATGGTCGTACGCGAAAATCCAATTTGTATCGCTACCTCGGAGATGCCATGTCCCATCTCTCGTGCGCCGACTATAACACCACATTCAAACTCGCTGATATCTTGATAACCTGCCATTGTAGCAGTAGTAACCGATTTAGCAACTTTGCCAGACGCTTGTTGTCTTATATAAACGCTGCCGACTGCATCGCGTTACTCTGATTGGTTCCATACCTCTGTTATTTGCATACACACTCATATACCAGTTTGTTTTACTCTCCAGTGTACAAGAGGAGGGGAAATCATGGGAAAGTGTACAGGGGAGGGAAAGGGAGGAGATCTGAGCCGAGCATAGAGTATACTACCGCGCAGAGGCAACTGACGCAAACGACTGTTGCGGTGGGCACTATATATATATATATATATACGCATATATGTGTGTGTATTTTCTATTGAAAGGGAAAAAGGTTTTCCTTGTTATCTGTCCGTGGTGTAAAAATGTTTTGGTTTTTTTTTTTTTTTTATCTTGTTGAGTTCTCTGTGTGCATGCGATTTTTATTTAGTCTCATGTTCATAGACACTGTCTAATAATACCAAAATAATAACACATAATTCCATTGTGCGATAGACTGAGAGCACTCCACGGGCATCGCTGCGCTCCATGTTACGGCAGCTAGGGATAAGTCTTCAGTACAATGTCCAGGCGGCTAGCAGAGCGTCCCTTACAACTTACAGCTTCCACCATTACAACCTGAGCATCGCCGAGCACATATGACCTTCAGCTGGGAACATGCAGCAGGGCAGCCTGCGTATTGGCAACGAGTCGTGTTCAGCGACGATTCACAGTTCTGTCTTGATATAGACGACCACCGAAGTCGAGTGTGGGGACGTCCTGGCCAGCGCCGTGATCCACGTTTCATTTTAGAGCAGCACACCACCCCAAAGAGAGGTGTCTTGGTGTGGGGTGCCATTTTCTACGATTCTCTCATCCCACTGGTGGTGATTGAAGAGACCCTGATGGCGCGGCGATACGCCCAGGAAATTCTGCGGCCACGTGTGCTCCTTTTCCTGGTGCAGCTTGACAACCCCATTTTCCAGCAGTATAATGCCCGGCCTCACACATCACGGGTACCTCTGGCCTTCCTTCGTGATGCCAACATGCTTCCTTGGCCAGCAAGGTCCCCAGACTTCTCGCCCATCGAGAACGTGCGGGAATATAGTGGAAGGCAACTACGGCGTATGTAGAGGGTCAGTTGCACAATGTGTGGCACGATCTTCCTCATGAGAATATCCAACATATGTATGCCTCCAAGCCTGTCTCCGTGCTACGGGTGGTTCAACACAGAACTAAGTGCATCCTGTAAATGTTCGTCCCCTGCAATACATGCTTGATGTGATACAATTTTAGGATGTTTTCTGTATACATGCTACAATTTCCTGTGCCTGCACCCTGAAATGACACCGTTAGCGTATTCAAATTTTTTTTTTTACAAATGAGTGTATTAAGAATAGCATTTGCCAGCTGGGTCCTGATAACTCAACTAAATAGTTATTTAGACCCAGTAATGAGGCACTGTGAATGTTGCAGGTTTAATAGCAGACCATGTATGTTAGACCAACTCTAAATGAGTGAGAGATTTTGTTCATCAGTTCAACACCGGAATTTAATTCTCATGAACAACACGGAAAATATATTTTTTAATTGTCTGCATAGAGATGTTACTGACAATTGTGTAACTGCTTCGGTAAGTCGTTAACAAACAAGGAGTATAGTAAGTATCCAAGTAGGAACTGCCTTGTATTACAGCAAGGCACCGCGAATTACATGCAGTAAGTGACGGGAAGTCGTCTCAATCTTATTTACGTTAAATAATAACTGTTTCAATTTATCTTATCTCCACATAGCGATAAAGGTATTATAACGTATTTCGAAGCTTATCAGATACATTTGGTGCAATAAAACTGTTGTTCCAAAATGTGATCTATAAACTCTTTAACATGCTTGGAGTATAATTTAATAATCAATATACATAATGAGTAGGAACATGGATGTTTTGCCAGTTAAATGATTTGTAGGAAAGTCTTCATTGTTTAAGACACTCTCGGGCCTCGCCTAATTGCTCACTGGCTGCTGCCCCAGTTACTGATGACACGGGATTATGTTCTTGTGCACGAAGCTTTGGTAACATCTGTTTCTCGTAAAGTGAGAACTTTAGAAGTCAACCTTTAATAAGGTCACTGCACGTAACTACATACACGCTACAGTACACGCTGTCACGCAGCCCCTCGTTCAGCTGGCGGTAAATCAATAGAAATAGCTCTATGACTTGACGTTGCACTGCGATTGTTAATGTGATGAGGCTAATGACAATGTTAATGTTACTTATGGCAGAAGGATACAGAATTAGAAAGAAAGTCGTATCTAAGGACGGCTTTCGAAAGTGCTCTTGCAGATTCATTCATGTGTCTGATAAGCTGTTATCCAGTTGCACAAGTAACTAGAATATGCAAGTTTTTCAGACTTTAGCTTGATTTTCAATCAATTCGAGAGATTGTCTGGTATAAATAGTAATTTATTTTCTACATTTGTTTCCTAGGTTACAGTGCTACAAGGTAGCGCTGAGGGAGCGAAACCTATGAGTTGAGNCTAATGACAATGTTAATGTTACTTATGGCAGAAGGATACAGAATTAGAAAGAAAGTCGTATCTAAGGACGGCTTTAGAAAGTGCTCTTGCAGATTCATTCATGTGTCTGATAAGCTGTTATCCAGTTGCACAAGTAACTAGAATATGCAAGTTTTTCAGACTTTAGCTTGATTTTCAATCAATTCGAGAGATTGTCTGGTATAAATAGCAATTTATTTTCTACATTTGTTTCCTAGGTTACAGTGCTACAAGGTAGCGCTGAGGGAGCGAAACCTATGAGTTGAGNAATTTATTTTCTACATTTGTTTCCTAGGTTACAGTGCTACAAGGTAGCGCTGAGGGAGCGAAACCTATGAGTTGAGCAGATGTGCGCTGGAAACACAGAGAGCAGTTGGCACAGGAGCACGAATAATGGAGCATTTTTGAAAGACTACTCGGGATATACTTTGCGTTCTGTATCCTTCTGGCATAAGTAATAACTTTGCTTTATGCCTAATCTCTTTATTCATACGTCATACAATTGGAAACGTGGAATTGTATGGAACCCAAATGTGTTTAAGTAATATTTAAAATCGTACTCTGATGTGCACACTGAGAAAAGGGTTTTGTTGAATCAAACAAGGTTTGTTGGCACAACAAGTTAATTGTTTGTATAGAGGCAATCAAATAATTTGTTGTTGAAACCAAGTTATTGTGTTGTTCTTTCTGGCTACCCCAAGCAAATATTTGGTTTTAAGCAAATAAAAATTCGTTTCACTTTACATTAAAGAATTTCGGTTAATTTAAAAATAAAGAAACCCGGCCGAGATTCGACCGCCCCC
>NQII01001401.1:239147-250652 GCA_002778355.1 Clitarchus hookeri
ATACGAGCGCTATACCTCAGCAACCTCAACTAAACTGACAACTGGAAACAATGGTAATGTCTTTAAATGCATACATTTCAAATTCCAGACAACGCGCGTAAATAAATATTTCAAGTTTTACAGATAGTTTTTAGTTTCCTGTTGAACTTGTTTCATTAGGGTGTTTATACCATTATTAAGCATCAATAAATGCACTAGCGAACACTCTTACTGTCGTAATCGTCACGAAAATGCAAACTAACTCTCGAGTTGTATTTCCAAAGGAAGTTAATCGCATGAGTGGCCAAGAAAATAGATACAGTTAATTCAACAAAATATTTTATTGACAGTCTAATTTCTTTTGTTCCAATACAGAAGTTTTGTTTATTCAAGCGTGTATTTTGTTAGACGAACAAACTTAATATTGTTGCTTTTTTAAGTTTTATTTACTTAACAAAATATGATGTTGGGGCAACTAAACATATGTTAGACCCTATACAAACAAGTATTTTGTTGGTTTTCCTCACAGTATATAAAACAAGTAGCACTCAATTCAGTGGCCCTACATTTTTTTTTTCTTTCAAAAATTATTCGAAAATGTGTTTACTTTGCCGTGAAAAGCTTCTAACAGAAATCACGGATGGCCGGGTGACCACTTGGTTCAATTTCAAAGGGGAACGGACAAAACCATATTTCTTTACAACATTCTACACTGAAGAGCCAAAAAAACTGGTACACCTGCCTAATATCGTGTAGGCCCCCCGCGAGCACGCAGAAGTGCCACGAGACGACGTGGCATGGACTCAACTAATGTCTGAAGGTATGCAGGAGGCATTGAAATCTGCGCCACTTTTATAAAGGGTTCCACGTCTGTCACATTTAATGATTCTCGTCAGTCGTCGTTTGTCCCGTTCGTTCACGATCTTTTTCCGGCCGCAGCGATGTCGAAAATTTGATGTTTTACCTGATTCCAGATATACACGGTACACTCGTGAAATAGTCGTACGCTAACATCCAAATTTTATCGCTACCTTGGAGATGCTATGTCCCATTTTTCGTGCGCCGACTATAACACCACGTTCAAACTCACTTAAATCTTGATAACCTGCCATTGTAGCAGCAGTAACCGATCTAGCTGCCGACCGCATCGCGTTACTCTGATTGGTTCCATACCTCTGTTATTTGCATACGCACGCCTATATCAGTTTTTTTTTTTTTGCTCTTTAGTGTAATTTCGTAAATAGATTATGCAAATGCCTACCCAAAAATTTAAAAATGCAATACTATCGCAAGATAACTTTCAGGATATAAGTCTCTTGTTTTGTTAAGCCAGCCAGTATTACAATCGAAAACGTTTATAACCTAGCAAATTGTTTAAATTTTTTATTCGAACAATTTTACATAACATTATAAAGTATTAACTTAACATATTCGTTACAAGAATTCATTTTACATCAACTAATTCTGTTCATTTAACATTAAACCTAAATACACTAACTCTAAATTTATATATTTACCACAATAATAACGAAAGCCCATTTACGACGTTTGCAACGACTCATATTCAGACAGACTAGAAACAACAATCAACGGACCGAGTTTGATTTCTGACCGAGTAACACACGGGATTATGAGCGTTTGATGACTATCACGGCGAATAGTTGATACGTGCAGGGCGACAAAGGTGAGTTATCTGGTGGTTTAAGAAGTTGAGAATATTATAAAGAGAACGTAAACCTCTAGGCCCACTGTAATATTCACTTTAATTGTGCTCAGCAACATGTTGAGCTAATTTCATTACGCTGGGGTTCAGAAACAGACTGGCAAGTACTCATGACTTATGAGCGTGGTTTAAATGACGTTATCACAGTTCCAACAGCAGTTATCACTGAAAATTTGGGTAAGCATCGTAGGTGAAATGTTAATTACCTCCTAGATCCTTCCTAGACGTCTCAATGGAGACTCCTATTAAGCCTTCTTGGATAATGGTCTACCAACGTCGTGAAATGTCGTATATGTATGTCAGAGCAGCAGTGCACTTAAGTCTTACTCTTAGGGAGTTCTAGGATGCAAGATACCCAGAGCTCTGGATTGATAGAGGATACCCACTGTCATGGCTATCTAGGTCACCACGCCTAAAACACCTAAATTATTTCTTATGGGCTGATAAAAAGGCTCGAGTGTATGCTAATGAAGTGGTAAATGACCGAGAGCTGTGGTTACGTGTTCATAATGCACGCCAGGCAGTATAGTCCCTTCACGGTTACTTCCAACTCTTCTGAAGCCCTTCTAAAGTTTTACTTTCAGCCGGTTCAGCCGCCTCCTGCAAACTAAGCTTAACTACGTCTAGAAAATTACACCAAAGGGAAAACGCACCGCAATCGTGTGCACTCAGTTCAATAACATTTTGCGTGAGAACTATTTCTACTAGGCATTTTACTAACACAGCTATTTTATTCCCGTTTTTATTTATGTTAATTAATAATGAAATGTTATAATTTAAAGATAAAACACAAGTAAAACTTCAATGTAATCAAAATTGAGATACTTAGTTTACAGAAGTATGAAACGCTTGTAAAGAAACCACGAATAGTATTTACAAGCAAATCCTGGAGTACTGGAGCATGTTCAGTAATCACTTCAGCATCGCCTTTGTGCATGTGTGAAATGGATCGCTTAAAAGTTGACCATGTTCTGTAGCCAAGATATCGTTCAATAAATCTTTGTGCAGCTATCAATAAAATTTTCCTATTATGCCACTTTAATATATGTTACAACAATAAATAATACGAAGTAATGAATATTTTTCACTGAATAATCTACCTATGTCATTGTCAACATATAGTATCACGGCTATTCACAACAAAACTGGCTGCATAGCAGGAATTAGTTCGCACCTTCAGCACAATCCTGTGGTTATCTCGACAACAGGTAACTTTAACATGCCCCAACAAGACTTATTTTTATTAATTTGCTCATTCTCGTTACCTTTTCGTTACGAATCATTTATTGTAGTGCAGTCTTTCGCATGTAAAGACTGTATTTTTATTATTTCACGTATTATTTGGCAGCGGTGGCTCAGTGGTTAGCCTGCTCGCCTCCAACAAAAGTGAACAGGGTTAAATTCCCTGACGGGTTACTCTCAGATTTTCGCATGTGGGAATCGTGCTGGACGATGCCGCTGGTGGGCGAGTTATCTCGGGGATCTCCCGTTTCTACCGCCCTTTCATTCCGGCGCTGCTCAATACTCACCTCAATCACCCTCACCGGCTCTCAAGACCTCGCTGTTAAGAGCTGTCCAGATATATTCACAAATGTGCTAGCTTACACCTTATTGTAACAGATGATATAGTCTCTGTTCTCGGTGTCTAATGACAACCCTCGAACTCTTTGGTAACATTTAACCAATCTTTGCAAGCCAGTAACACGAGGGCCTCTACATGAGGCGTGGGTAAACAAACATGAATAAACAACATAGGCATTTTAACTAAAAGAGAAAAAACCCAGGTCTGCATGCACGTACAAATGAAAGACGCCTCGATGTTAGATTACACTGAATATCCGGCTGGATGTCCCTCTGACGTTACCACGCGTAACTGTCAACATACACATACTGATGTTTCGAAAACCATTAATCTGAGCGAGTTCTGACAAGACCGCTTTTATTGTTGATTTCCACAGGCTGATTACGTTATCGTTACAATACATGGAGTACAGTACAGCACCGTGTTTCGAAATCAAGAGTCCAAAAGAGGGCGCCAAACGCCCATTATGATATTGTTATATATATATATATATATATATATATATATATGTATATTCGACTTGCTTTCTCATAAGGAATCTTCTCCCTAAATAAATACGTACGGTCCTAGATCATTATATATTTATACATATATAAGTAGAATATGTATGGGAAGTTGGGGACAATGTATTTGAAATGGGACAAAACTGGCACCTGGCACCGGCATTTTGTGACGTCAACCAACGGCGTGCTGTATCGAGGTGACATTTGATCTTGACATGTGACCTTGACTCTTTACCATTAATATTGTATGACCTTGAAACAAAAAAAAACAATTTTAAAATCACAAAAATTATAAAAAAATTAAAACACATTTTTAAAAATGTAATTATGAACATTTATAAAATCCGGAGCTCGATGACAGGTGGATCGACTAAGCTCCCAACATGACCGACCCTTGCCAGGTCGAGCATTATCTATATCATAAGCCATGTTGTATGTGTGACCTTGAACTTTGGCCTTGACCTCACTGACCATGAAGTAAAAAAATTCTGAATAATCCAAAAAAAAAATTTGAAAAATTCCATTACATTATCCAAAAAAATCTTTTAGACTTGACCCATGACTCTTTGACCCATTGACATATTGACCCAAGACCAATTGTCCCATGACCCATTGACACAAAACCACATGACCAATAACCCATTGACCCTTAACCCATTGACCCATAACCCATTGACCCCTAACCCATTAACCCCTAACCCATTGACCCCTAACCCATTGACCCCTAACCCATTAACCCCTAACCCATTAACCCCTAACCCATTGACCACTAAACCATTGACCCCTAAACAATTGACCCTAAATAAATGACCCCTAACCCATTGACCCCTAACCCATTGGCCCACTGAACCATGCCCAATTAGATCCAAGATGTATGACCCATGACCATTGACAATGACCCCACGACCCATTGACCAAAACCCAATTACCCATTAGAAAATGACCCATGACCCATTAACCCATTTACCCATTGACCTGTGACCCAATGACCCATTTACCCATTGAAACTTGACCAAAAAACCAAAAAAATTCTATACATTTTGAAAAAAATTATATTTAAAGCTTTTAATAATTTATTTAAAAAATTAAAAAATTTTATTAATACATTTATAAAAAAAAACCTTCTTTTCAAGAGGATCCCTCAGCACCACGTCTAAGATACGAGTAACCCCCGCCAATGTTTCTCAGTGGTTAATTAGTCGACAAGTCTCCATCCCCTCACCTTCGCTCATTCTCTCAAATGCACTCCACCCACCATATTAATTTATTCGTTTGTTATTTGTTTATGTTTTCATCCCATGCGTTATGCTAGTATAATAATTAACGATTTCGTTGCCAGAGAAACTGTCGATTTAGCCACCATTTTGGTTGTTTTCGGCATAACCCTTGACCCCAATTACATAGAACTCAAAAAATCGAGAAAAATCACAGTCCATACAAGTGACCATTACTAGATAGTCACAACAAGGATCCATACCAACTAACCATGCTAGCCAACGACTGACTCCACCTAAGACTAACTCCGCCCTAGACTGGTTCCTGGCAAGATTGACTAAGCTCAAAACTATCTCCTGACGAGAACAGTTCCTGCAAAACTGAATAGAACAACCGACAAGATCAACCTGCCACACCACCCACTTGTAGAAACGATAATGGACAATCTTGAAAAAAAAAAACCTCTAATAAGAGTCTCGTAGCTAATCTCTCCGCACAAAATTTTCAAAACATTTCCCCAAATTATTTTTTCTACAGCTGACCATTCCAAAAGGGACATACTAACGTACCAGGCCAACCAACTAGTTGCGAAATATTCCTCAAAAATATTACCCTCATTTCATTCGTTCTCCATATAGAACTCATCCATTTTAAACGATCCGAGTAAGAAGACACCATAATTCAGATCAAGCTATAGCCCTGCTACTGCATGCACTCACATAAATTTGAACTAAAACCAGCTCTCAATCGATTGTTTACACCACTGAATTAATAAGTCTGTCAGAGAAGCAGAAGGGACTGTATGAGAAACTAAACACACATTACTATGTTTATATAAAGTTTATTTATTTACTTTCAATATAAAGTCAATCTTTCTAATTATTTTGAACATTCCTTCTTTACATTTCTCAGATATTTGCAGATCATTGATAGTAGCCAACATACACATCTGATATAACCTCGTTCCTTCATTTCATCGATGATTGAAGATATATTACCAATGCGCGAGAAGTACCCACGTTTTTGAATGTCAATCAAATCTCTCAGTCTAACAACAAGTTCATTTAGGTCTTCAGAAAATAGATAGCCAGTATTCTTGGCGTCTTCTGCCTTCTTCGCGTTGCTAATTGCAGCAAATGTGTTTGAGAGGTGTGTCAGTATATCGAGAAAATAGCCATCATCGTCTTCAACATTATCACAGTCTTCATGTTCAATTCTTTATACTGTATTCATGATTACTTTCACTTCCTCTTTCATCCTCAATATTTTATTTGCTTTTCTTTGTAGCAGGAGTTGTATTCTCATCAGAATTTAGAGCCGACGACAGTTTATTTTGAATTTCGCTGACTTCGCGCGAACGTCTTGCGAGCGTACATTCTGCGCAATCCGACTCTACTGCACTCATTCCGTATTCTCAGAGAGCTCCCATATTTTTTTACATATAACTTTTATAGTGGAAGTCCTTTTATGGGCACAAGCTAGGCTCTTTGCTGTAAAAAGAACAGTCTCTATATAGAAAGGGAGAATCACAGTTGACATTCTGACACCATGAAGTGAACATCGATTTGGAAGTTCTCTCTCGTCATACCACGAAGATGAATTGCAAATACGAAGGTCTGCCTTTGACCTCAACGATCATGGAGCCACGACCTGTGTCATCGCTAACTGGTTGTCGCCAGTGCCGATTCTGCTATCGAATTTTCACCTATGGTCAAAATGGTAGTCGGCGTGAGAGAATGGCCGTTAGGAAGAGTCCTTTTCACGCGGTGAAGCATTACGACGTTGGTCCCATGCGGTTTGTGTGAGACGATACATTGAAAGAACATACCGAGATCTGCAAGGATTTGTCTACTGAGTCAGTAAGTGTTGCCGACAATACCTCTTGCTGCATCGATTGGTACCCATTTGACAGGGGATAATGATGTGACAGTTAATGCTAAAGACGGAATGAGTGCAGTAGAGTCGGTTTGCGCAGAATGTACACTTGCAAGACGTTCGCGTGAAGTCGGAGAAATTCAAAGAAACTGTTGTCGGCTCTAAATACTAATGAGCATACAAATCCTGCTACAAAGGAAAGAAAAGTCAATATTGAGGATAAACAGGAAGTGAAGACAATCATGAAGATAACATACATGAAAATGAACATGAAGACAGTGGTATTGTTGAAGACGATGACGGCGATTTTCTCGATGTACTGACACACCCCTCCAACACATTTCCTGCAATGAGCGACACGAAGAAGGCAGAAGACGCTAAGAATATTGGCTTCATATTTGCCGAAGACCCCACATTAACTTGTTGATAGACTCAGATATTTGATTGGCATTCAAAAACGTGGGTATTTCTCGCGCATTGCTGAGATAACTTCAATCATCAATAAAATGAAGGAAAGGGGTTATACACTGAAGAGCCAAAAACACTGGTACACCAGCCTTATATCGTGTGGGGCCCCCGAGCACGCAGAAGTGCCGCAAGACGACGTGGCATGGACTTGACTAATGTCTGAAGGTGTGCAGGAGGCATTTCACACCATGAATCCTGCAGGGCAGTCCACAAATTCAATCTGCGCCAATTTGAGAAAGGGTTGAACGTCTGTCACGTTTAATGATTCTCATCAGTCGTCGTTCGTCCCATTCTTTCACTATATTTTTCCGGCCGCAGAGATGTCGAAGATCTGATGTTTTACCGGATTCCCGATATTCACGGTACACACGTGAAATGGTCGTACGCGAACATCCAAATGTTATAGCTACCTCGGAGATGCTATGTACCATCCCTCGTGCGCCGACTATAACGCATCGTTCAAACTCACTTAAATCTTGATGACCTGCCATTGTAGAATCAGTAACCGATCTAGCTGACGACCGCATCGCGTTACTCTGATTGGTTCCATACCTCTGTTATTTTCATACGCACGTCTATACCAGTTTTTTGGCTCTTCAGTGTATCAGATGTGTCTGTTGGCTAATATCCATTATCTGCAAACATCTGAGTAATGTAAAGAAGGAATGTTCAAAATAATTAGAAAGATTGACTTTATATTGAAAGTAAATAAATAAACTTTATATAAACATAGTAATGTGTGTGTAGTTTCTTATACAGTCCCGTCTGCTTCTCTGACAGACTTATTAATTCAGTGGTGTAAACAATCGATTGAGAGCTGGTTTTAGTTCAAATTTATGTGAGTGCATGCAGTAGAAGGGCTATAGCTTGATCTGAATTATGGTGGCTCACTCGGATCGTTTAAAATGGATTAGTTCTATATGGAGAACGAATGAAATGAGGGTAATATTTTTGAGGAATATTTCGCAACTAGTTGGTTGGCTTGGTACGTTAGTATGTCCCTTTTGGAATGGTCAACTGTAGAAAAAATAATTTGGGAAATGTTTTGAAAATTTTGTGCGGAGAGATTAGCTACGAGACTCTTATTAGAGGTTTTTTTTTCAAGATTGTCCATTATCGTTTCTACAAGTGGGTGGTGTCGCAGGTTGATATTGTCGGTTGTTCTATTCAGTTTTGCAGGAACTGTTCTCGTCAGGAGATAGTTTTGAGCTTAGTCAATCTTGCCAGGAACCAGTCTAGGGCGGAGTTAGTCTTAGGTGGAATCAGTCGTTGGCTAGCATGGTTAGTTGGTATGGATCCTTGTTGTGACTATCTAGTAATGGTCACTTGAATGGACTGTGATTTTTCTCGATTTTTTTAGTTCTATGTAATTGGGGTCAAGGGTAATGCCGACAACAACCAAAATGGTGGCTAAATTGACAGTTTCTCTGGCGACGAAATCGTTAATTATTATACTAGCATAACGTATGGGTTGAAAACATAAACAAATAACAAACGAATAAATTAATATGGTGGGTGGAGTGCATTTGAGAGAATGAGCGAAGGTGAGGGGATGGAGACTTGTCGACTAATTAACCACTGAAAAACATTGGCGGGGGTTACTCGTCTGTTAGACGGGGTGTTGAGGAAATATCTGTTAATGTATTTTTTTATATATATTTATTAATAATAATTTTTTAATTTTTTTAATATATTATTAAATATTTTTAGTTCTAATTTTTTTTATAAATTTATGTGTCTTGGGTCATGGGTCATGGGTTTATGGGTCATGGGTTAATGAGTAATGGGTCAGTGAGTTATGGGGTCATGGGGTTTTGGGAGAATGGTTAATGGGGTCATAGGTAAATGGGTCATGGATCAATGGGTTTGTGGACAATGGGTCATGGGTCATGGGGTAATGGGCCAATGGATTATTGGTCAATGGGTCAATGGGTCTGGGGTCGATGGGCTTGGGGTCAATGGGTCATGGTGTCTTGGGTGGATGGGTTATGGGTCATTGGGTCAAGGGGTCATGGGGTCGTACCATCGTGGGGTGTTTGTCAATGGGTCATGGGGTTAATCGGTTATGGGGTCATGGAAAATGGGTTATGGGGTTATTGGGTATTGGGTTAGTGGGTATTTGGGTCATGGGTCAAGGGTTTATGGGGTCATGTGGTCTTGGTTGAATAGGTCATGTGTCATCGATCATGGAATCAATGGATCATGGGACATGGCACAAGGGTCACGGTCATGGAGTCTTGGGTCTTGGGTAAAAAGTCAACGGTTTTATAGGAATTTTATAAAAATTTTCAAAAGTGTTTTAAGATATTTTTAGAATTTTTTGACTTCAAGGTCACGGGGTTAAGTTCAATGATCAAGGTCACCGACATATAACATGACTGACGAGATTAACACTGCTCGACCTGGACACTGCTCGACCTGGCGAGGGTCTGTCATGTCGGGAGCATAGTCGATTCACCTTTCATCGAACCCTGTACCTCCTAAATGAACATATATTTTTTTCTTGAATTCTTTTTTTATAATTTTTTAGCGTTTTTATAGTTTTCTGCAATTATTTTTGTTTCAAGGTCATCCAAGGTTATTTGTACATGGTCAAGGTCATGTGTCAAGGTCAAAAGTCACCTGGATCCATGTGTGTGTATAAATATAGAGTTTTGCAAATAAATAGTTTTTAATTTTATTATTGTAATAAGTATATTCCAGAAGAAAGGTTTATTTATTTGCCTAATTTCCGTTAATATTTAAATTTTGGTTATTTTATTGTGTTTCTCTGATTTATTTACATTTCATTTCAGATTCACCCTAGGTAAAGTTCAGGTACTTAAATAATTTATTTAGGCTCATTATGTATACAAATATTAGATTAATTATGTTATTTTCTCTGTGTGTGTGTTAAATTTTGTAACTTGAATGTAATTTGTTATGTGATTTTATCTATGTTATGTTAGTTCGTTCTTAACACACATCCAAGGAGTAAGGTATCTGAAATTTTACCTTGGCGGCTTGTTTTGTATGCTAATTTGTATCATATTATGGTATCATTAAGCCTCTCGTCTGTGACGGGACAGGGGGATTTCCGTTTTTCTTTTCTTGTCTCGTTGGAACAAAAGGAATCTAGGGGTTCACCACTGTGTTCGGCCAACATAAGCCAGGGCAATGCTGAAATCCAGTTTAATTTGCGCCGAATCGCCATAATTTTAGCCATNTGTGCCGAATGTGTGGACGTAAGAGAAGAGGTCCTCAAATACCAGATTAGAGTTTTGGAGTGTTGTGCCAGCTTCATCTCGTTGCGGCCATCGGCGTCATCTGTGGTATATGGTGTAATCCAACCAGCATACACTGACTTTCTGCTCTATTTATTAATATGAAATCTTGGAAGAATTTTGTCTACATTTTACTACAAATTTTACTATTATTTGCAACTTTACCATAGATTGTCAAGCCGGCCCCAGGAGCCTATAGTCATTTCCTGCATGTTCTAATCCTGAGCTAGGCCGCAGTAATATTGCAAAAAAAAATTTATGAACTGATAAATTATTATTATATTTGCCACAGTTGCGTCATTTATTGAAAATAAACCTTTTACTTAAGATAAAAGGGCGAATTCATTTTTTAAAATAAGATTTTAGTAAAAACCTTTTGGAATTTAATTTTATTAGTTTCCAATACCCACTTCACTCATAATAGGCAGCATTGCGTTAGCTTGTTAAAATTTTATTTTAGTAAATTGATGTGACTATATTTACGCTATTTTATTTGGTAGTGTTGTTTGAAAGGGTGTATTGTATGTATTATTACGAGTGATTCTCTTAAAGTACCAATGTCTCTATGTGTCTCTCTCGTTCTTTAACTCATTTATTTATTATGAGTTTTTATCATTGTTATCGTATTATATATTTAAGAACTATTTGTAGTGATTTTAATAGTGCAAAGTTTTCTTTGCTTAATATCTAAAAACCATTTGAAAACACTACGCACAATTAATCAAGTCTTTAACAAACCAAACACATATGCACACGTTTATTCAATCATGAATATATTTGTTTTTTTTCTTTACATAGTATACTATTATTTCAGAAAACCGATTAGAAACATCATCATACAAATGAACCCATATAAAACAATCACACGAACTGACTATTAATCTAAGCATATATATA
>NQII01001401.1:250657-309509 GCA_002778355.1 Clitarchus hookeri
TATATATATATATATATATATATATATATATATATATATATATATATATATATACACGTAGGGCTGCGTGTCCACATACGCAAATAAAGATGTATATGTACAAGTGTATATAGACATATATATAAACAGTCACAGTGTATATATATATATTTCAGTTCTCTTCCATGGGTGCTGCAGACCTGATTGTTATTTCATGCTGACGCCTACAGAACGTATTGACCGTGTCGAGATGCGTTGAAGCGCTATCGGCGACTGAGATAAATGTCTCATCCTAGCCTCTATGTGTAACTCACTCAAGTGGCTTGCAGTCTATCCCAATGCAACTATAGGCTGTTCAAGGTAAACTTAGCACTTTTGAAATAAACATTTGAAAAATGTCACTGTCCTAGCTGACGCACTGAAAGGCATGAGTCCGGTAAAGTTGGTAACGACGGAGGAAAAGCAAGTCTACGTCTTGTTGAATTAGAAGTTCTAGGTAAATAAACATTTGTGAGTTACGAAAGTGCTTTCTGTTTAAATGCAATTAAGTGTAAAAATTATTAAATTTTTGAAGTTATACTTCTTTGGGCGCGTTGAGGGTAAAAGTTTAGTGTGCAACGGAAAATGCGCGCGCACAGTGTAACGAAATTCGACAGTGAGCGTGGTAGGGGTATGACCCAACGCGCATGCGCGTATCGTCTAGCTATATACAAACGCAAGGTACAGAACATAGCACGTGGTTATATTTAAAAGCGACATGAAATCAGTTCATGTAATAAGCAAATTGAAAAACCTTTCATTTATATTAGTAATTCATTGTATATATATATAATTAATTAATTTTACTTACATTGTGCCATGAAAAATTTGTTAGTGACAAAAATTGTATAATAATATTTTGAAATTGTTTTCAAGTATTTGAGGTTAATTTTTGTAAGTATTTAATTATGTTCTTCAATAAAACCTCTATTAATTGTATTTAATGTCTTTCTTCGACCCGTTTATCGTTTTCTTACGTACATAAATTATTTGCATACGTAATACAATTTTATTTTAGTAACCTCAAAAAGTATAACTTCTAACGCGCGTACATATGTACACGCACCCATGTTTTTGAAGTATTTACTTTTTTAATAATGCCACAGTTTCACTTGACCGACGCATGAGTAAAGTAATTTTACACATTGTGTAAGAATACACAATGTGCATACAATTAGATCTTAAACAGTGCTTTCAAAAGTGTTTGGTTTACCATGAACAGTCTATAGCTGTTATACTCCCAGCTGTTAGCCTCTCATTTTGACCGTAATAAAGAAAGTACTGCTGCATGTCCATGTACTACTTTACTATCTTGTACCGAAGTTCTCATCGGGAAAACGGCAATTTTTGCCATTTTAATTTAGAAAACAATATATGTTTTATAAGTGGGACTAGAAAACTGGAAGAAGTGCTGGAACGTGAAATGTTTCCTAAGAAGTATTCGTACGCTTGCATGAGTGTACTCGGGAGAGGGTGTGTTTGCAAGAAATATTCTTACAGCAGCTACACTGAAAAAACAATCATTAGAGAGGTAACAGTAGGGCGGTTGTGCAATCTTGTTTCAGAGTAGCAACAAACAAAAGTCTGTGCCAGGAGCAAAGTGCCCTGTTAGTTTATTACAGTCATGTACGTCACGTGAACGACCCCGACACTGCTGGAGCTGCTCTGTTGAATGAAGTACCTGTTCTGTGGGAGGAATACAATCGTATGTTGCGTGTTGTGCGAACAATACTCAATGTTGCAGATACTATCACAACCATGGCGACATACCATTCTGTTTGCAATTACTATCGACGTCAAAGGCTGTTCACGGTCAACTGGTCTCTTTTGAAAGCCCTGCTTCAAATCTGTGTGTACGAACATTCTTCCGCCATATGTAGAATTAACGTTTCCGTGGGCCTGATCACTTTGTTCATGGGTCGCGTCGGTCAAGTTAAACTGTACAATTATTTTAAAAATTAAATATTTTACATATCTGCTCATTCCTGCACTTAGATGCATTAAAAACACGCAAAACAAAAGCAGTCATTTCTATTTACACAAATGTTTACCTCACACTTTTCATTCGACGTTAACAAATGGAACTGCTTTCCCTCTATCGTTACCAACTTTACAGGGCGCACGTCACTTAGGGTGCGCCCGTTAAATTACAGAATGTTCGCAAATTAAACGCCCAAACTGCGGGAGGTGATTCCTTATGATAAATGAAGACGAAAATATACAGGACACCATACACCTAAACATAATATTAAAGGATATATGAGCCTGTGATAATTGGGTTTTGAAAACGCATATTTGTAGAATGCCTTGTACTTTCTGCCACCGGTGTACCCACAGTACGTCCCACACGGTTGAATGGGACACTTTCATTTGGCGCGCTATGGAGCGTGTACTAGTGGAGGACATGTCGTCGATGTGCTGACGTATCACTTCCTCAAGGCGTACAGTGTGCACAGACAAAGGACGGCCAGAATTACGCATGTGTCTCTGCAACATGGGAAGCATAAGTCACCTTTCTGTTGCGAACTTTGTAGGCGTTGTACAAGGCATTCTGCAAAAATACGTTTTCAAACTACAATTTTTAAAGAGTCGCGTCTCCTTTAATATTCAATTTAGGTATACGGTGTCCTATATATATGTATATATACTGTATATATATATATATATATACATATACAGTGGCTTACATTAATATTCGGACTCTGATGATTATCGCAGTTCTATGGCCTTATGTTACATTAAAAATTAAGATAAACATTATACATATCGCACAATCATTCTTGTGTGCTTTAAATGAAATGCAATAGTAGCCAATAACTGAAATGAGCAGTGTAAGTTAATGAAACGCAATTGTCCTCGCGTGCTTCATAAGTACGCCAATTTAATATTCGGCCAGTTGTGGTGGACGCGTGGCACAGGCACGATGCACATTGCGTTCGTACCTCGTTTCATTCCCTGCACGCTCTCTGCGCTGAAAGGTTGTATTGGGTAGCTCTGTTGGCTGCGTAAGTCAGGAAAATGGGACGTAGGGCAGGAATACAACGTTTGAACAGTGGCAGCTGGTCATTTTTCATCATGCAAAGAAGAAATCTCAACGAGAAATTGCGGAGCTTTTGAATCTGCCGAGGTGCACTGTCGGAGACATCATAAGAAGGTTTCAGAAGGAAGACAGGATAGATTCGGTCCCTCAAAAATGACAGCTAAAGAAACTAAGCGAGAGAGAAGAACGTCTAGTAATCAGGAAAATAAAGAAAGGTCAGAAGATTAGTGCTTGAAAACTCACAACGGAGGTACTTAAAGAATGCGGAAAGAACGTCCATCCAGAAACCATACGACGAGTTATCAGAAGAGCAGGATATGATAGCAGGGTATCTAGAAAGAAGCCTTTCATTAATGAGGCAAATAGAAGTAACGACTTACGTTCGCAAAAGACCACGCTGACAAAGATGAAAATTAGTACAATTATGTTATTTTTGCTGATTAGACGAAATTGAATGTGTTTGGTTCAGATGGCAGGGTAACAGTATGGCGCAAGCCAAATCAGGAGATAAAATCTGGGAACATACAACTTACCGTGAAACACAGTGGAGGTAGTATTATGATCTGGGGCTGTATATCTACAGCAGGTGCCGGAGAGGCTGTACGTGTCGATGGAACAATGAAAAAGGAAGACCATCTCAACACCCTGACAGCAAACCTACACAAGAGGGATGATAATCTGGGCATTAGGAACACGTTTAAGTTCTACCAAGATAATGACCCAAAACAAAAGTAATACATTGTCAAGAGCTGGCTTTTCTATAACTGTCCCAAAGTCATTAACACACCTCCTCAATCACCCAACCTGAATCACATAGAAAATCGGTGGGATGAACTCAAAAGAAGACTGCGTACTACAACAATTAGGTCCACAAAAGAATTAGAGAAAAGGTTCAAGGAATGATGGAGTAAGATTGGCTCCTAATGTACCAGGAATATAATTGCTAATATGCCACAACGCCTGCGAGAGGTAATTAAACAGAATGGCCATGCTACCAGGTACTAAAAAAATGTGTGTTTAATTTTCAAAGAGGATTATGTTTGCGTTTGAATGATGATGGCCGAATATTAAAGTAGCGTACTTATGCAGCATGGGATGACAAAATCATATTGTTTGTTAAGTTGCATTGCTCATTTCTGTTATTGGCTACCGCTGTATTTCATTTAAAGCAAACAAGAATGATTGTGCAATATGATTTATGTTTATCTTCATTACTAATGTAACATAAGGCCATGAAACTTCGATAATCATAGGTGGCTGAATATTAATGTGAGCCACTGTATATATATATATATATATATATATATATATATTCCACTTTATTTTTTATGAGGAATTACCTCCAGTAGTTTGGGCGTTTAATGCCCTTACATTCTCTACATGCAGGTAGGAGCGGTGCTTTTTTTTCTAAGGTTGGTTTAAAAGTGCTCACTTGATCGTGAACAGCCTGTAGCAACAACCAGTCTGATTGCGGTCCCTACACTAGCATGTGTTATACCAATCGTACGACGATGCACAGTGAGTGCAGCCGCCTACAGACGGCGTGCGAGGAGCAGGAGAGCTGGTCGTCCCGCCACAGCGACAGTTACTGCGGGTGGGGAGGGGCCAGTTATTACCACAGTGAGGGAGCGAGGGGAGTTTAGAGTCAGGTGTTATTTTCTGCGATGCGTTCTTAATTTAGCGTTAGTGCTGGCAAAGCGCCGCGTGCCAGGTGACACTGACGACACTGCAGCGAGATGCAGTCCGGCGTCGCTAGGTGAACAGCACGTCTCTGTGCATCGTACCAGGTACGTGCCTCTCACCCGCAAGGGTGACGCCGGCTCGCCTTGCACTAGTCTCGTCGCCCTTACGGCAAAAGTAGAGTGGCTTCCGTGCGCCCGACTCTGCTACACTCACAACTCATTACAAACATCCGCTCGTCACGTTGCATACAAGAAGATTGCATATGCTTTGTAACACTGTAAAATATGTTGTTAAATTTTACTTATTAAAATTTTTATTAAAAATAAATTTATTTATTTATTTTTAACCAAAATATGTGGTTATTTTCATTCTGGATGCTTTACGAAGCACATTCTGCGAAAAATAAATATTTTTTAATCAAGTCTATCATAATGCACTTATTATCCTGGTTGTATGTTATAAAATATTGGAAACAAATATGTTAAACATTTTATTTTATGCACATTCATTCCAGCTATAAAATTGATAACTTTCGTGACTGAAATAGAAGTGCATGAAGTCTACTATCTAAAATATATGTTTTTAAAACCTTATTAATACTTTTGTTGCATATAACCGAAGTAATTATTTTAATAGGCTTGCTTGTATTTTTTTTTGCAAAGTATAGTTTTTAAGGCTTTTAGAACGGGGACACGCTCAAATTTTATTTTAAAATATGGATGTATTAATTGATTGTTTAAAAATATTTAAATACATTAGTTTAAGCAAAATATTTTAGAGTGTTGCAAAAAATATACAAATGTTCTTTCATATATATCATATCAAAACCGTACTGTACTGACAACGTGTGTAGTGTTTGTCCCACTACGTAGTGATTTGTGCATGTTGTACAGTCCAGTGCAGTATTAGGTGGAAAACCACTATACTTCTATAGGCCATTCACGGTAAAGTGAGTGCTTTTGAAATCAACTTGTGAAAAAAATCACTGCCTCTCACATTATAAACAACGGATGTTTCAAAATAATGTTTACACTTTTTGTACGCAAATAATTGTGAGACCATTACATACAATCTGAGGGGACTACATGTATTTGACGCTATAAGGACAACGTTGGATGTATGCGAGAGCGTGTATAGTCGGTTCATGACTGGAAGAGACTTTCTTGAAGCCCTGCTAAAGATCTACTTTCAAGCCCATTTCGTATCCTTCTGCCAAAGCGTAAACAAACATTGCCATGTGACAGTCACATGGCAATGTTTACATTTCACTGTGTGTGTGTACATGTGTTCGTACATGCACGTACCCATCATAAAAGTAATGTATATATTATTAATGGATATTCCACAAGCGTAAAGTTTTTAATCTTGAGGATTTCACACAAAAGAATATGTGATGCAAACGAAAAACATTTCATTATATAAACCCAAAATGTGAGTATTAAAAATGAGATGTTTCGTGTGCGTGTCTGTCTCTCTCTCTCTCTCTCTCTCTCTCTCTCTCTGTGTGTGTGTGTGTGTGTGTATATATAGGTTTGATTTTGACTGGGGGATTGGGTGGGGGAGAAAAACTTTCACTTTGATTACATATTATAGACACAATACTTTGCAATGAAATGTGTCAACATTCAAGGAGTCCATCCAACAACATTAACATGGCAACGCCAATCTCTCATAAGCCCCCGGATGGCCGTACTGTAGAGAATTTGTGCGATTCTTGTTTAACCTAATATTTCATTTATCGGTTTTTTTATACTAATATCAGCTCTTTATTATTTGATTTTTCATAACGTATGACTTTAATTTGTGCTAACCTTCTCGTACAGATTCCTTTTGCTTTTGAAATCTGTATAAGAGATTACTCATAGTGCGTTCTAACGTGTTTAATATTTTTCAAATTTATTTCAGGTTTGCTTAAAATTTTATTTACTGTATTTTACGTTGTATGTTGCGGTAGTTTTTGTGTGCAGTCATGAGTTCTAGCAAGGTGAATAAAAGAGAAGTCACCAACGCCAACAGGACATCATTAACCTCACCGAATCGTTGTATTCACTAATTAGGCGAGGGGAAATGAAACCCTGCAACGTCGCGGAAAGAGTGGCAGAAATGTTGAAACTCTCCAAATCTACAGTGCTAAGGTATGTTAAAATATCTGTAGTATTAACCATTGCGTTTGCAAGTTGTGTGTGTTAAGATCAATTACGTTGGCCCACGAAATGTGTTTACAAGAACATAAAGAAAATTTGTTAATAACTTGATAACGTCGTCGAACGTTGTCTACGTGTATTTTTAACGTTTTATTTTGGTAATTATTAAGTTTATAGGGTTTCCTGTAAAAATAAAAATAATTCATTGAAAATCTTATATTTCCACTCTGCTAATGATGCAGAACACGAATATACGAGGGGCATTAACGTCCGACTAATTTCGTAATATGTGCCCACCTAACCTAACAGAACCTAACCCCACGATGAGTGAATCACTATTTTACATTTTTTAACTAACCTAGGATTGTAGGGTTATATAGTAACCAATACCTGCCACCTATTAAACTAACCTAAACTAACACACGGCAGAGCATATCACATTGTCACACATCATTTGTAAACAAACCCTTGTATGTTTTTGGTATCAGTAACTGTAGTTGACCCAGTAACTGAATTATGGTCCTTTTTAAATTATGCAAATTAGGTTGGCTATGTAGCACTGAAAGTGAAAAATATGACACTGATAATTTACAATAACTAAAAGACAATGGCTGTAGAACAGTGGTGTTGGGGAAATGCATTAATACACAATTGTTTTCTTAAAAGATTATGACTGCGATTTCATCGATTACGATGTCCTCTCATGTTTAGTGAAGTGATACAGATATGTTTAATAGTAGGGGAAGTTCCAGTTATATCGACTGTAATCTATTTAGTGACGTATAACAATGGCAATTAATGCCGCAATGTAACTTATAAATACAAAACAAGCTCCTTCTTCAGAATCTTAAAATGCACCATCTCTCCATAACCTATATAAAATTAATTGACTATAACAAACTCACTATAGAGGCAATTTTCCTTACCATTGTCAGTTGTCTTTATAATAAATTTCCACTGTATATATTGGGTTGTTTATGAAGAATCCCTCGCAGGGGTACACAAATTCCAACACAAAGTAGTTTTTATTTTTAATTACACATTGTAATACCACCTTTTGGTTAGGTGATTCATACACTCACATTTGAGTCTATATAACCCTACAATCCTAGGTTAGTGTAAAACCCAACAATCCTAGGTTAGTTTAAAAATGTAAAATAGTGATTCACCCATCGTGGGGATAGGTTCTGTTAGGTTAGGTGGGCACATGTTACGAAATTAGTCGGACGTTAATGCCCGTCGTATATTCGTGTTCTGCATCATTAGTGGAGTGGAAATATACCATTTTCCGTGAAATTATTTTTTTTTTTTTACAGAAAAGCCCCCTAAACTTAATAATTACCCAAATAAAACGTTAAAAAGACACGTAGACAACGTTCGACGATGTTATCAAGTTATTAACAAATTTTCTTTATGTTCTTGTAAACACATTTCGTAGGCCAACATAATTGACCTTAGCACACACAACTTGCAAACGCAATGGTTAATACTACATATATTTTAACATACCTTAGAACTGTGGATCTGAAGCGTTTCAACATTTCTGCCGCTCTTTCCGCGACGTTGCAGGGTTTCATTTCCCCTCGCCTAATTAGGGAATACAACGATTCGGTGAGGTTAATGATGTCCTGTTGGCGTTGGTGACTTATCTTTTATTCACCTTGCTAGAACTCATGACTGCACACAAAAACTACCGCAACATATAACGTAAAATACAATAAATAAAATTTTAAGCAAACCTGAAATAAATTTAAAAAATATTAAACACGTGAGAACGCACTACGAGTAATCTCTTATACAGGTATCAGAAACGAAAGAAATCGGCACAACGAGAAATAATAAAGAGAGGATATTAGAAAAAAAAAAAAAACCAGTAAATGAATTATTATTGGTTAAACAAGATAATCGCACCAATTCTCTGGCACGTGTGTCGACCACATCTCGCCAACAACACACGGAACGAAGGTTTGTAAACAAATGGCCGCTCTACTTTCACCTTGAGCGTGATCTTGTGAGTATGCAAGAAACATTGAAATCAAAGTACGTTAGCATCACGTCATTAATAATTGGCATAATAAGATACAAGTCTTTTCGAAACCCATTTGTAAGCGATAAATTAACAATTACGTTAAAACTTTAGAACTATTTCCTCTCTTTGTGCTGGCAACCTAACGGCATAACTGTATCCGCGCTCGCCGCTGTTTGTAATGTTATATGCATGTAGCTAACGGCTAGGGTGTTTTTTCAAAGGTTGATTTTCAAAAGATTCTTCCAGTCGTGAACCGACTATAGTCATTCTGGTGTTGTGAGTCCCGTCTGCAGTCACGAGTGGCAACACAACAATAATAGAGGGTATGGCGCAGGTTGCAAGGTTTTCTTTCGAGCATATGTAAGTGGATTTTAAAGTGTTATTGAAAATATGAAAACATGATTAAGGTGCAGAGTCGATGGTGGTGGGGCGGGGGGCATAATTAGATACTGTACCACCGTCACGTGTAACAATGACATAATTACGTGACAAGCTTGAGAGGGACGGAACTCTGTGTGGCATGAAGAAAGTATGTTGCGGCAGGAAGAAAACAACGAGAGCCAAGTATGGTGCGCGCTAAGTTGCATACATTCACATATTCCCCCAGGAAGTCGAAGTCCATACGGCAAGCTGCGCATTAGTTAGGGGTCAGTCAATTAAGAGTCCATCGCATTTTGAAGCATAGGAAGTGGAGGCCTTACATCCCCATGTTACATCTTGATGTGAATGAAAATGGCTCAAACAGGAGTGTAGAGTTTTCTGAGTGGGTTACGTACATGTGCAAATAGAATGTAACTGTCAACCGCCACAACTGCGTGAACTGGGCTGGTCCCCATGTAGTGATTAAAGTAAGCAGGTAATCTTCCTGGGCTAACAGTGTGCCAGAGGACGTGTGGGGTCGTTCTTCTCTGGTGGAACGGTGACACGTTGCAGGAAAGNTGAATGAAAATGGCTCAAACAGGAGTGTGGAGTTTTCTGAGTGGGTTACGTACATGTGCAAATAGAATGTAACTGCCAACCGCCACAACTGCGTGAACTGGGCTGGTCCCCATGTAGTGATTAGAGTAAGCAGGTAATATTCCTGGGCTAACAGTGTGCCAGAGGACGTGTGGGGTCGTTCTTCTCTGGTGGAACGGTGACACGTTGCAGGAAAGCATTGTGTCAGCTGTTCACCAACTCTACCCATGTTTCCGACGGGACAGTGCACCGACACATTACTATCGAGATGTATGATCGCTCCTTGGTGAAACATTTGCGATGAGGTAGATAGGCCGACGAGGAAGTGTTGTGTATCCACCTAGATCTCTAGATTTAACGCCATTAGATCTTGATCTGTGGAGAACTTCGAAAATCACTCTGTACGCCACAAAGCCACGGCCACTGGAAGCAATAAGATTGTTACCGCCTGTGAATCCACTCCCGCCGTATAAACCATAAGTACTAATTGTTGTCGCTGTGTTCTAAAGCGTTGCAGGCAATGTTTTGATGTGGATGGCGGAGATTATGAGCCCTTTATAACTAGTACTAACATTCGCACACACCCAACGTTGACTTTGTCCTTATAGCATCAAATATAAGCAGTCTCATCAGATAGTCTTTAATAGTTTCTGTATTATTCATGTTTAAAAATTTTAAATTTTAGTTTGGGGCATCTTGTATTAACGTAAGCAATGGCCACAATATTCGCATTGAAGTTGGCAGCAAAACACGAGAAATACTACCATGTTTTAATTCTCTGTTACTAACAATTTTAAAACGTTAATGTCACTTGAAAATCAGTTCCTTTTGGCTGTTTGCAAATAAGAATAAAACTTGGCATAACCGCGACACATTTTTATTTCTCATCATTACTTAAACTGTAATAACATTCAAGTTAACTGATCCATTGTTATTTTTTCCTGTCAACAAAAAGTGTTTTACGACCAACATGATTTTAAACGGCAGTTCGTAAATCCTAAAGTAAAGTATTCACCAAACTAATAAATAAATCACTTTCTTGCCTTTCTTAATGAAGTAACAGCATTTTTTAATCGTTGTTTTATTGTGTATTTCAACGTAGTTATTGTCCAGGGAAATCTCAAAATTTCACGAAACATGCCTACCTAGAAAATGTGTTTACCTGCAGTTGAAGTCGGTATTGATTTTAAACCTATAATAAAACCTAAAGAAACTTCGGATAAGTAGGTTTTACTATATTTTAATCATATGTCCAATTACTGTGAGCTTCAATAAAAGTAATATGTGTGCTAATTACGTACGTGCTTACCTGGAAACCAGCTTAGGTGTCGATACCTCAGCGCGTTTGTCACTTGTTTTGAAACAAACCGTGTACTACTTTAAATGTGTGGATACAGTTTTATGAAATACATTTTCATCAGCTGGGTATTGTATTTTTAGTGTTCTGGTGAAAATACTCCCATATCAGTGAAGCATTTAAACTTCGTAAGCGAAAAGTAAAGAAACTCCGTAAGAAAAAGGTAAGTCTTAAACCTGTGTATTATATGCTGTAAAAACTGTACTGTGTGTCCCGACGGTTTNCGTAAGCGAAAAGTAAAGAAACTCCGTAAGAAAAAGGTAAGTCTTAAACCTGTGTATTATATGCTGTAAAAACTGTGTGTCCCGACGGTGTTTCGTGCAACTTGTATCGAGTGATAAATATCATCGTCGATGCATGCTGTAAAATGTTGTATTAGTTTAGTTCAGCCACTGGGTTTCACGACAATTAGTTTGGTAATTCGAAACGTAATTAGAAAGCCCGCAATTCGCTTGTGGATTCTGTGTGTTTAAATAGACTTGTGAGGTATTTGCGTAGTTAATCTTAGACTATATCAGTAGGAATAACAGAAAAATAGGTTTTTAAACTGTTATTACAAAATCGACAGGAAATCGTTGTATTACTTGGGAGTGAACTGAATTGCCCAAACACAGTTGTGTTCCCATGGCGCATGAACCCGGGAAGTATTAGGGGCGTGGCTACAGACACGAAACATTTTCAGAAAGAGAAAGCATGTGCTGTGTACAGCTCAACATTGCCAATGTTTTATTAAATCATCGATAAGCCAAATAAATGTGTTGGAGTTAGGATACAGTAACCAAGTAACTATCCATTACAAAATAATCGTACCTAGATACTGCGCATAAAATAAAATTGGTTTTTTAAATTATGTTTTGAAAATGTTAGTTACTTGAATAACGCATCAAACTTTTCATTAAATCCGTGACCACCGATTTGCGGACGCTACACCCTCAGCGCGGGGGAAGTACAAGCCCTTGTGAGGGCTCTTGTCCTTCCATTAGTTTAGTATATCTAGAGCCCAGGATGGGGACAGCTAGCCCGTCCCGCCTGGATGTCGATTAAATTGATATACTGCGGCAAGACCAGCAGTCTGTTTTGTTGAAGGACCCCTGGGTAGCGCCAGGGGGGCCTGCTACTCCTTCCCTGCCTGCGGGGGGAAAGGAGAGGAATGGTTCCTAACGACCAGGGCTTGTTGAGAACCACCGCGAAGACCGTAGTACTTCGTTGCAGTTTTGGTTTTGTTAAAGCGGAGTCTAGGCCGGAATATTGCAGTTTGTCTGGAAGGTGATCGAGGAGGCAAGGCCTGCAAAAATTACGACAAATAAAATAATTAATGTGTATATGTACAGTTGTTATTGATTCTAAGTTGGCAGCAATTAATAATTGTTATTTGGTTTTAGTGTTAGTTTGTATTGATAATAAAATGTATATATATATATATATAAAATATAAAATTTAAAAATATATATAGTATAATATTAAATATTTTTAAGTCAGGTTGTGTTTGAACTTATATTGTTTTGTGTGTTGTTTGAATTTAACATTAGTTAGTCGGAATCTACTGTGAAAAGTAACGATAGTTAATCCTTATAATCATATGCTTTGTTTGAGTCTACTGGTGTTCGGAGTTGGTATGGTGTTGCTCGAGAGTGCGCGAAGAACGATGGAGCGGGGTGGTGCCGGGAGCTGTGTGTACGCTGCGGGAGCTGCAGGCAGAGTGATGTGTGCGACCCTAGCGCGAACTGGTTTTGTTAAATCGGGCGAATTTGGTCCCGAATATGACATGTGTATTATTCTTTATATGTATTTATATCATATAATACGTAATGTTTTATTGTACAGTGTTACATTGTACTGTGCTACATTATATCATACTTACATAAAATATCTTATAAAATGTGATATATGATGCAATATTATAAAAGATAATTACATCCAATTATACGACATAATATCATGTAAGTGGATAAGGTATGTAGGTTCGCACGTAACGCCATCTAGCATAATGAGGTAGGAGTTGTCCGCCATGATGTCACTGATGTGGGCGGTGGCCATGTTGGTTAATGCAGTTCACCATATTTGTCGGTGTCACAGCCAGAGCTCGATGCCACGTTGGATGTTCGTGCTTCATCTTTCCTAAAAATTATTTTAATAAAAAATTATTTTTATAAAAAATTAAAAACTATCGGCTTGCTGCCTTGGACATTTAATAATTATATCGGTTTAAAGTGTAGCTGCAGATCATAATTCCATTAAATAAAAAAAATTGTTTACAAAAATTGTCTAAATATTTCGGCCCCTTACTTTGGTATCCAATGCATCGGAATACGTATTGGATCCCCCCTCATCACTCACAAAAAAAATTAACCAAAAAGAATTGTAAAAACTAGCACAAACCACCACTCATACCTTCACCAAACCCCACCCCCATGCCATCGCTCATCTATCCCCACTTCCCCTCCTCATACCCTCACCTNTGAACTCTCTGTTGCGGATCTGGCAGCGAGGCATTGATGAAGCCTATAGTTTAACTTTGCATAACCTTAAAGGTTTACAGTAGGTATAGTTGCAGTAGAAAGCGAACGACACCATAAGCACAGATATTTAACATGGTTAGGATTGTTCATACAGCCATGAAATTAATGGTGCCGTGTGGTGTGTTGAAGCGTAAATACCTTGTCGCAGTAGTTGCATGGATAAGTTTTCTCTGGTGGTAACGATACAGACGACGTCGCGAACTCTGAAGAAGACAGGTCAGCCAAATAACTGGATGGTACAGCTGAAGAAACAGACGCTGCAGTAAGAAATAGTACTGTCAGTTCACCCGAAGTTGTAGTCCACCCCACTGCAGACGTCCCAACCAAAGAAGTCGATGGAACTCTCAACATCGTGCCTGAAGATGGCGATGGAACTCTCAACATCGTGCCTGAAGATGGCGATGGAACTCTCAACATCGTGCCTGAAGATGGCGATGGAAGTGATGTTGCTGCACGCGTCCCATCTGAAGAACTCGATTGTGCTTCTGCTGGACCTACGACCGACGTCTCCATAATATTTATGTCAGCTACCGTCCCCTGCGGTGACGATCTGCCACTCACCAAGACCTCTATCAAACTAAACTCCATAAAATGAACCCAGATATCTACATATCTATACATGACGTCATGGAAATATTGCGGCGCATCGTGGAAGACGAAGGCACATTCACTGTTGCACCTGGTGATGAGGTGACGAGTGCAGCATTCATTCTCGTCACAGGCATTGACAATGTGGAGAGGTATAGGTACGAAACGATGTTACCGTTGTCATTTGCACCGACGACGGAGGTTGCAGCAAAACCCAGATATAAACTTATTTGCAGCACTGTGGAGGCCTTAAAGGCATAAATATCGCTGAACTGTAGGCTTCTTACATGTCTGAGGCCCTTTGCGTAGATACAATTTGTGAAAACCGAATGTAAATTGTGATACCGCGAATTATGGATAATTTTTAATGAGTGTAATCGTCATTGATGATGTGTGGACCGATCCTACATGTTCTCAGCCGCAGTTGATCCACCAAATCGAGTGTCCAGCCAGAACCCTTCAATACCATTCTTCCTCCTCGCGGCATACTTTCTTTATGCTCCTTTCAACACAGGCTTCGATGTCATCTGCATTACATTCAGGTAAGTTCCAGGTCTTTATTACTTTCTTTTTGTATACATCTGGTTTACTATATCTACATTCCAACCATGTATTATATTTCATGGCTCGGTATTTCCACACCTCCTCTGTAAGTTTATTTATAAAATTTTGTTTCATACAGGTCAGAAATGGACAAACATATTTCGTAGAAGTTATCGGATTTGGAGCAACATGCGTTTTCAAAGACCTCTGAATGCTGATTCCTTCAGGTAAAATTCATTTACATTCAGCTTACGCGAAAGTTTTGTTGTAGTAGCTGCATAGAAGGAATCAACGATCTGCCCAATACATTCACATTTGAAGTTTTCTGCCTCCAGTGTGTGTGTTGCGCCAGTTACCATCCCAGTTCATCTCCGATGCAATGTTGGCAGATAACTCTTAGCAGCAGTGAAGGTAGACTAGTACAAGTTTCGAGATACCTTTTCAGGTTGCCACATCGTCGACCAAACTGCGATTTGGATCTTTCACATGCGAAAGTAACATGCTCCACATTCCGAATACAGTTGGCCCCATGTTACCGAGCATTGGTGCTTTCAGAAAATTTTCTTCTCATAGTAGCGACACATTGTTCTGGAATATGTTCCATCTTGGATCGAGACGATGCTCCCCTCTTCGTAGTCCGTACATCATCCGATCCATCCAGTCCCGATGTAGCTCTACATACAAGCCGTCAAAATGTAGCTCCTCACTTGCTCCCGTCATAGCCTCTACCTTAGTCGCAAATTCGTCACTGACCATCAACTCTACTGTCCACAGCACCGTCTCTATCATCGAAAAGTTGAACATTTCAAATGGTCGGAGCGAACGCAATAAAAGTGTGACAGGCCTCCGAGTCGGGAGTTTTGGTTGAATGGATTAGTGGCTGAGTTCCGAGCGATAGAAGACGAGCGGCGAGAGCAGCGGCCAGTTGAAGTGAAATCTGCGACTACGAGTGTCAAGCAGTGAAGTGTTTGGCTGGCAGGCTGGACTATTGGACTAGACGTGTGAGTGAAAGACATTACAAATGATGGAAACAGATAGACTGAACACGTGTTAATGATGAGTATGAGTTAATTGACTAACCAATAGAGATACATTAAGGACTTTATTTATAGTTGAAATAGACGTTAAATATTGCACTCTCTCTTAAATAAAAAGAGTGATAGTGGAAACAAATAATTTAATGCTGTAAATAATATCTGTGAATAAATTAGAAATCAAATTTGNATAAAAAGAGTGATAGTGGAAACAAATAATTTAATGCTGTAAATAATATCTGTGAATAAATTAGAAATCAAATTTGGTTATTTTATTTCTATTACGACCTCCATTCCTCACGAACTTAGGTACACCCCTTAGGCATCCCATGTAACAATATATAATGTGATGCACAGGGATGAAACAATTCTCTTTGAAGTGGCTGCTAATGTTGTAATATTTGTTGTACTCCCCTTTCAGCAAATAGATTTCATTTTGATTACATTTTGAAGTTGGTATGTTTGTGAAAATCTCTGTTCACTATCCACTACTAGTACTGATTAGCTCTGAATGACATNATAAAAAGAGTGATAGTGGAAACAAATAATTTAATGCTGTAAATAATATCTGTGAATAAATTAGAAATCAAATTTTGTTATTTTATTTCTATTACGACCTCCATTCCTCACGAACTTAGATACACCCCTTAGGCATCCCATGTAACAATATATAATGTGATGCACAGGGATGAAACAATTCTTTTTGAAGTGGCTGCTAATGTTGTAATATTTGTTGTACTCCCCTTTCAGAAAATAGATTTCATTTTGATCACATTTTGAAGTTGGTATGTTTGTGAAAATCTCTGTTCACTATCCACTACTAGTACTGATTAGCTCTGAATGACATNACATTTTGAAGTTGGTATGTTTGTGAAAATCTCTGTTCACTATCCACTACTAGTACTGATTAGCTCTGAATGACATTAAAACTAAGTCTAGCCTTAATGAGCAAATCCGTTATAAATTGCCACTAAAAAAAAGACATTGCAGTTCCGCACCACTCTGCTTTTTGGAGCATTCTTAATGATAGTGTTTGGTATTTTGAATTCTAGTTTCCTATGCCTACTACATGGGTTTACAAATTAACCAAAGCCGAATTGGTGGGAAACCTCCAAGCTCAAGGGATTGCAGTTGAGGAATCAATGATATAGACAAGTTGCGAAATAAATTGTTTTCAATTATACGGACTGCTAAGAAAAATGTAATGGAGCACGGTACAGGGACGGAAGGAGAAACTAGTGTGGGATCAGGTGGGATATCACTTGGAATCATTTGGTTTTGAGTTGTGTTAAGAATTTTCCTGCATTTGTAAACTTTGAGCCCATTTCCTTTTTGGAGTTTGTGAGATCTGTTGACAGGGCAAAGTGCAGTAAGCTTGTTAAAATGGATATGGAGCTGATTCAGGGGCTTATTCCCTGTTGTTCAGGTGTGACCGTGTAAGTGTTGCTCGAAGGACTTGAGCAGAGGGAGAATTGGGCTCAATTAAAGGTTAGGTTGTGGAAAGTATTGTGTCCTAAAAGAGTACATCGGANACTACTTGAGCAGAGGGAGAATTGGGCTCAATTAAAGGTTAGGTTGTGGAAAGTATTGTGTCCTAAAAGAGTACATCGGATTTTGATAAGTATGTGTATCGATTTCAAAAGAAGAGTGAAAAAATGAGTCAGTTTATTCAAGAGGTATTGGAGTGTTCTGCTGCTTTGACTGTACCACTTAGCAATGACGATCTAATTGGGTTAGTGTTGGAAAGCATGTTCCCTGATGCTAGGCAGTTATACATTTTGATGTCGAAACCTGCTAGTCTTAGTAAACTCAAAATGTGGTGTGTTGAAGTTGACAACCTATGGTATTCGTCTAACCAATATCTGCTGGAACAACCGAGCACAAATGATCTTAAAGGGGACAATAGTAGTGATAGGTTAGAAAAACAGGTTGTCACTTGTTTCAACTGTGGTAAGCCTAGGCATTATGCATCACATTGTAGGTTATTACAACAGGATAAGAATAAGTGTTTAAAATGTGGAAGAATATGGCATATTGCTTAAGATTTCAGGAAAGGAGGTAAGAAGGGGGGTGGTTATATAGAGAAGCAGGATCAGGGACAAGTAGCTGCGGTTAGGAGCAAGGGTTCTAGGAATTTGTGGGTTCCTTTTTTAGTGGTTGAGTTAGAAGTGGAGACTATGTTAGACACTGGGGCTTCCTCCTGTTTCATTAATCAGGAATTTTTAAGCAGGTTGGTTAAGGATAAACCAGAATTGAAGCATCGTAACACTGTGGAACAGGAGATAACTATTCAGGTGGCTAATGGGAAAAGTTGTTGTGTAACGATGTGTGTGCTGTTGCATTTTANCAATGGGAAAAGTTGTTGTGTAACGATGTGTGTGCTGTTGCATTTTAAAATCTTGATGTACTCGTGGACTCGTAAATTTTGGGTCGTTCCTGGGTTAATTTGTGATGTAGTGGTAGGACTTTATTTCTTAGAGGAAACAAATGTTTTTTTTAATTGTAAAATCAAGCTGCTGATTTTTGGCTTTGATAAANAGGACTTTATTTCTTAGAGGAAACAAATGTTTTTTTTAATTGTAAAATCAAGCTGCTGATTTTTGGCTTTGATAACGCATATAATTATGTTGAATGGGGAAGCCAAGCAGGGTAAGCAGGGGAAATTTTGTGTAGATATGGAGACTCAAGACNGCATATAATTATGTTGAATGGGGAAGCCAAGCAGGGTAAGCAGGGGAAATTTTGTGTAGATATGGAGACTCAAGACGAGGTGCTGCGTCAGAACCAAAAATAAAAGTTGAATGGAGTAATCTAGCAATATCAGGATATTTTGACTTCTAAGCTAGGGAAATGTAACCTTATGCCCTATAAAATTGTCTTCCCAGATGAAAAGTCAGTTAAAAGCACTCAGTATCAGTGTTCTCCACATAAACTACAGGTTTCCCATAGAATCGTAGCTGATTTGGACAAACAGGGGATAATTAGGCATAGTTATATCTCCATACGCAATCTCCAGCATTTATAGTGAAGAAAAGGGAACCTGGGAAATTTCGGTTAGTGTTGGATCACCATCTGCTCAGTAAAAAAATCAAAGTAGATACATTTCCCATGCCAATTATTGAGATCTTATTTCAGTACCTCTCGCAGGCCTCATACTTTACCGGTTATCCTGAATATCGTTTATTAGTTAAGCATTATAATTGAAAAAATAGTGAATCTGACTACAAAGGTAACTAATTGTAACTGTTTACACGTTGTATTTACATTATTTTTTAATAATGATTTATGGTATCTAGTCGATCAAAATGCTTTACGATATATAGTCAATTAGGCCACAGCGAATGCATATATTTTAATGATGTCAAAAAATAAAAGTGTGTTCTTGTTTACTGTTGAGGTGAAATTAGTCTACTATTTAAGTCCCATGTTTTAAACTAAGGTTACTGCCACTCTAATATATATTATGAAAGTAGTTGTTTAAAAGTAAACAGCTGGTATGTTTCTTTTTTTTATTAATATACACCTATAATGTTAAATATGTGTATTATGAAAATATATAATGTGATGCACTGAGCTCAAACAATTTTTTTTCAAGTGGCTGCTAATGTTCTAACATAGATTGTACTCCCCTTTGAGTAAATAGATTTCACTTTGATTACATTTTGAAGTTGATATGTTTGTGCAATCTCTATTTACTAGCCACTAATAGTATTTATTAGTTCTGAATGAAACAAAAACTAAGTTTCGCCCTAATGGGCAAATCCTCCACCAACTACCACTACAGAAAATGGTGTTACATCATCATTAGTATTTACAGACGACGGCCGTTTATTTTTAAGTTCGTCGACTTCACGCGAAAGTCTTGAAAGTGTACATTCCACACAAACCGACTCTACAGCACTCATTCAATATTTAGCATTAACTGTCTCATCATTATCGCCTGACGAGTCAGTGACCGTCGATGCAGCCGGGGGTGTTGACGACATTAAATTCTGACTGTAAAACGACGAATCGTTGTTGTTCTTTAGGTGGTTCTTCAATGCATCCCCCTTCATAAACTAAGTGTGGCCATTTTCGTAATGCTTCACCGCACGAAATGGGCTATTTGTACAGGCGGTTATCTCATATCGCCGATCATGGCAGCTTTTGCTGAAGATCTTTCAATGTAGAAACACTGTTTTCGATGCAATTTTACAGCAGTGCGAGAAGATATATCCATAGAGGTAAGCTGTACAGTAGACTTCGTACAAACATTGGCTTGTGTCATTTTCATGAAAAAAACTGAAGTTCTTTCTACAGTAGCAACATGTGTATCTACTTGGCCTCGCTATTGCTATATATATATACACACTTACTAACATATTTCATTAGTGAGACTTAAGCATTTCTACGCATCCATTCACCCAAATGTTTTATCTAGTTCATTGATAATATTACCAAGCAGTTAAATCGTCAACCGTTTCTTCCAGACAAGTTCTTCGCTCAACTTGAACTCATGCTNTTGATAATATTACCAAGCAGTTAAATCGTCAACCGTTTCTTCCAGACAAGTTCTTCGCTCAACTTGAACTCATGCTCCGCAAATGACCCATCATGCTCTGCAAATGGCCCATCTTGCTCCGCAAATGACCCACCTGGCTCCGCAAATGACCCNCCGCAAATGACCCATCATGCTCTGCAAATGGCCCATCTTGCTCCGCAAATGACCCACCTGGCTCCGCAAATGACCCATCTTGATCTGCGAATGACCCATCTTGCTATGCGAAAGACCCATATTGCATTTTAAATGGCTCATATTGCTCCGCAAATGATCCAAATTGCTCCATAAATGACCCATATTGCTCAGAAAATAACCCATCTTGCTCCGCAAATGACACAATTTCCTCTGCAAATGACTCCACGACCCTTGGCCCATTGGTCATGTCGGGAGTCAATGGGTCATTTGCAGAGCAATATTGGTCATTTGCAGAAAAATATGGATCATTTGCGGAGCAAGATGGGTCTATTGCGGAGGAAGACGGGTTATTTGTGGAGTATGAGTTCAAGATGAGTGAATAACTTGTCAGGAAGAAACTGTTGAATATGTAACTGCATTGTTATGTTATCAAGGGACCAGAAAAAAATATCTGGATGAATGGATGCATATAATTGCTTAAATCTCACTTATGAAATATGTTAGTAAGTATATATATTAGAGCATAGAGCAAATAGTTATCCCAACTAGATACACATATTGCTACTTTAGAAAGAACTTCAGTTTTTTCATGAATATGACACAAGCCAATGACTGCACGAAGTCTACTGTATAGCTTACCTCTATGGATGTGCCTTCTCCCACTACTGGAAAATTGCATCGAAAACAGTGTTGCTACTGTGGAAATATCTTCAGCAAAAGCTGCCATGCTCGACGACATAAGATAACCGCCTGTAAAAAGGGTACTCTTCGCGCAATGAATCATTACATCAATTGTCACACATGGTTTATGAAAGGTGATACAGTGAAGACCGAAACATCAAGAACTGCAAGGATTCGTATTTTGAGAGCCAGCAAGTGATGTCGTCAATACCCCCTGCTGCATTGATGGATACTGATTCGTCAGGTGATTATGATGAAACAGTTAATGCTAAAGGCGGAATGAGTGCAGTAGAGTCGGATTGTGTGGGTCTTGCCAGACTTTCGCGTGAAGTCGACGATCTTCAAAATAAACGGCCGTTGGCAGTAAATACTGATGATGACCATGCAACTCCTACAAAGAAAAGTAAACTTGACATTGAGGATGAAACAAGACGTTAAGACGATAATGAAGTAACTATTGATGATGACTATGACGACAGTGATAACGAAGTATCTGATAAGAAGGATGATGATTCTCTCGACGTTCCCATGCATTCCACCAACAAGTTTCCTTCGACAAACGATGTGGAGAAGGCAGAAGGCGTCGATAACACCCGTTACATATTTCCCGAAGACCCGAATGAACTTGTTAACAGACTCGGATATTTGTTTGACTTGAAAAAACGCTGAGATCCCTCTTGCATTGCAGAGATATTTTAAATCATCGGTGAATAGAAGGATCGGGGTTATATCATATGAGACTGTTGGCTATTATCCATGATATGAAAACATTAAAAAATGTAAAGATCAAATGTAAAAAATAATTAGAATTATAGAATATATAAAATAAGTTTTTAGATTAAAATTATTCAAACATACTAATGTGTGTTTAATTCCTTATACAGCCCCCTATACTTCTCTGAAAGACATTAATTCAGTGGTGTAAACAATCGATTGCGAGAGTCAGTTTTAGATAAAATTTATGTGAGCATATGAAGGAGGAGGACTATGGCTCGATCTGTATATGGCGAACGAATGAAATGAAGGTAATACTTTTGAAGGTGAGATATATTAGCCACATAAAGTAATGATATGAAAAATACACACTAATTCAAAAAGACTACAATTTTTAATTAAAAAAAACTTCACAAAATATATCACAGCCTTTAAAACGTACAAGATAACAAGAAACATCTCATGGGTAATTAATTAAGGTTTAAAATAACATATTACATTACAAATCTTTGAATACACAATCTTGAAGCTATTTGTATCACAAATATCATTAACCACACATGATATAATTGGCTAAAATTGTTTGGGTAAACCGCACATGTTGAAGCACATGTACAATTTTTTTTTTAATAAATGTAATATACAAAGTGCCCAAATTTTCTCAAGCCAACCACCAAATTCAACTGCAATATAGGAACAAATGGCTGTGATCAGAGACCAATGTTCCATTTACACACTAGTGCAATAGTTAACTGCCATCGAAACCCATTGCATACTATAAAACTTGATTTCCCACTCAAAAGAAAAATATTGAAAGCGAAATGATAAATGAATGAAATGTTAGTGGAAACACATTCAAACTTTCACAGCGCCACATGCACTCTGCAGGCCATCAAAGCTGGGGCACAAAATAAGGCATATTAAAAAAAATAATAAAAAAGGGGCAGTATATTCCATGCTGAAATTACAATAGCGCATTAACCTTTTATAATATTTAATACCTATAGCTGCGAGGAAAGGTACATAGTGCGTGTCAATTAAGAAACTGTCCAACTGCTAACGAACTGGTAACGAGTGAAGCTCGTTCCAATTACACATCGACGTCAGGCAACGCCAACCTTAAAAGACTCTGACATTCAGTAAATAGGGAAAGAATTTAAAGTTACACTACGTAGAGAACACAATATGCGCAAAAGTGGTTGGCCAAACTGAATTTTGAACGGGCAACAAAATGAATTTAATTTTACACAACTCTACATAAAATTGGCCCTACATAAAGACACTCGCATCACAAAAGTCAAACACAATCCTACATCACCATGATCTTACCTGGACACACGTAGCTCCTGACAGGGAATCCCGGCGAAAAATAAGTAGCGAAGTGACCCAAAAAATGCTTTACCGGCGTATTTAAACACAGTAGTAAAACCTTAGCGCATGCGCGGGGAAGGAGAGGTAGAGGTGTAACATAGATAATCAACACTGAGGAAGGGGAATACAGAGAAGGAATCGATAGATGATGTCACAAAAGCTCTGTTTCCTTGCACGTGAGGGAAAACCTGATCTCACTACCTCCCCCACTAAAGTGTCCCAAATACAGTTCATCACAGTACTACTCGTGTTCTGGCTGGCAAGATGTACAGTCCAAAATATCGTAAAAGCCATCAGCGTCAGTGCAACATCAAACATGACATCCACATAAACAGAAGTAGCAAGTAGAGATAGAATTCTAATACAATATGAAGATCTTTCAGAAAGCTAAAGAACAAAATAAAAAAGGACCACATCACAATAGCCTTCGATTTACAAAACTCTTGGCAGAGAGGAAACATAAATTGTCGAAGTCTATTAAGTCTGAAATCGTGGTTAATGCGTAACGATGACAATAATCGTCTTGTTACATCCATCCCCGGCGATGAGTCGTCAGAGTTGTATCGATTCAACAGTGCAACACCTGCACAGCATCCAACACGCGCAACACTAGTGCCTGGAAGTATGCTTCTTCACGAACACGAGTAAGTGAGGGTGGTATCCGGCAGCTGGGCAGGAGAAGCAGCCTCCAGACTGGTAGCCGCGAAGCAACAACAGGATGACGTCACACGATCGACGAGACAGCGAGCAGAAAACCAAATAAAACAGATTGCGAGAAAAGGAAAAAGGAACAGGACAATGTGCACTTTACAACAAACCCTATAATATAAAGAATGCGCTTTAACAATACTCTATTTCCACATAATCAGCCAAGCAATACAGTATTGGGTCCCAAGAATTTTATAAGCCTAAAAGGACCACAAAACCTGGGAATCAACTTATAACTGACATCTTTAATGGCATCAGGCAGGTAAAGTTTCTAACAAGCATGGAATCTCCAGCGACAAACGGAGCAGCAACACAATTTGTATCTAACCTTTCAGCTACTTCTTGCTTACAACTTTCTAAGCGTTGGGCGACGTCGTGAATCAAGCGTCCTCGGTCAGCATCAGACAAGGATTCAGGTACAGGGATGTTCAAAAGAAGATGGGTAACATGCTTACCCAGGAACGGAAGAGAAGGGGAAACCCCCGTAGAGTCATGTGACGCACCATTAAAGACCACAGAAATAAAATCTAAATCTTTATCCTACATGGCGTGATCTTGGTTGTAAAATATTGTCAAGCAAGCCTTTATATTATTATTAAATCGTTCCACCTGATTACCCTTCGGAAAATAAGGGCTAAACGTAAAGTACTTGATTGCCCGGGCATAATCAGTCACAATCTCAACCGGCGCTCCATAAATCTTCCATACTTTATCAGTCAATGCTTTAACAATTGAAGTGGCCTTCATATTATGCAAGGGAAGCAAAATCATAAACTTTGTAAAGATGTCCAACAAACTTAAGAGACAGACATTGCCTTTCTTAGACTGGGTGAGCGGGCCATAAATATACAAATTCACAGTGTGCCAAGTATAACGCGGCAATTTAATAACTTATTGACCGAACTTAGCTTGGGGAGCTTGCTTACAGCGCAGACAATAGTCACATGAACGCACATACTCTGATGCATCACTCTTCAAACGTGGCCAGACAAAATAAATAGAGACTTTTTGGAACGTTTTATTTCTGCCCAAGTGTCCCCCAATACCGTGTCAAGAAAGTACTTTAGAACCATTTGCCTCAACGCTTCGGAAACCGAAATTGTATGTGCTCTTCCATTTTTTCCCGTAAAACATATTAAACCATATTTTTCCACGTAAGAACAAGGAACCCCCGTAGTTAAATCTAGACGCACCTGTACACACAAAGGATCAGCTGCCTGAGCGTCACTCAACCGAACAAAATTTCTGGAAAGCCCTGTATTAAGTTTATCGAAACTTTTTCACATGGTACTTCTGTTTCAAATATTTCAGGGTCTAACATTCTGGACAAGGCGTCCGCCACCCTATTTTCTGTTCCTCGAACATGATGTACCTTGAAGTGAAAACGTGACAACTGCAAAACCCAAAACCCTAACGTACCGAGTTGCTGAGGGTGGTTTAATACCCAGCTTAGAGCCTGGTTATAGGTAAAAAAAAAAAAAAAGGTAGCACTCATCGTGTTCTATATATGACGTGAAACGCTCAAGACCAAACAAACAAACCAATGTTTCCTTCTATAAATTCCCAACGATCTCTCTGATATCAACAAAGTTCTACTCGCGAACGCAACCAGAGCGGAAAGCCCATCTACCCACTGACCTAGAGCCGCGTCCAGCACTAAAGACGAAGCGTCAACTTGAACCACAAATCTACGTGAAAAATCCGGCAAGGTGAGTACCGGAGGAGTACTAAGCTTTTCCTTTAATTTTATGAATGCCTGTTCCTGCTTAGAACCCCAGATAAACTCTACGCCCTTTTTCTTCAAATAATTTAACGGATCCGCGATTTCAGAATAATGGTCAATAAACCGGGAATAGTAACCCTTGAGCCTTAAAAATTTCTGTACCACTTCCAAGTTACGAGAACGGAAAAAATTAACCACCGGTGTCACCCTTTCAGGATCCATATATAATTTCCCTTCGGATAAAAATTTAACCCAAAAACTTAACTTCCTGAGCTCCTAGAGTGACTTTATCCGGGTTCACAGTGAGTCCCACTTCACGAAATCACTGCAGCACTAAACGCGGGTGTTCCAAGTGTGAGTCTAAATCGCCGCTATATACAATAACGTCATCGACGTAATTAAATACAAATTTATAATTAAATTCTGTCGATATATGATCCAAAACACAGGACACAGCTTGCGAACCAAAACTCGCACCCATTGGAACTCTTGTGAGTTCGTACTGATTCCACGGAGTGTATTTTCTACAAGAAGGATCAATCAAACATTGGTGGAAACTGTTATTCAAATCCAATACTGAGTATAATTTGGCTTTCTAAAGCAAAATATCAACTGTCGGAAGAGGTAAAGGATCATTAGGTATTTTATTATTAACGAAGGTGAGGTTGTTAACCAAACGACATTTATCGCTACCACGTTTTTTTACCAAAAAACTGGGAGAACAGTATTTCGAAGTTGAAGGTACAATAACTCCGGGGTCCAACAGGCGTTGAAGAATGACCCTAAAGGTGCGTAATTTCGGGGAAGGCAGCGGAAGTGACGGTCCCGAACCGGCACATTATCAGTAAGAGTCAACTTATAAGGCAAAACATCACACTTGCCGATTTTAGGCGTAATTACATCTTTAAATTCCTCACATAACGTATTGAACTGTTCACTTACATCTGAAGATATATTTCCTTTAACCTTATCCTGACTACCGATCGGACTACCTTCACCACGTAATAAACGCTCTTTAAGATTTAGCGCAAATCCAAAAGACAAAGTAAAGACACTTAAATTTACCGTCGTACGTACATAACTCAAAAATTCCAAACCCAGAATCATATTCTGGTTAAGTGCAGGCAATATGCAAAAATCACACATCCAGGAAAACCTGCCTTCTTAAAATGCAATTTTAATTTGTGCATTACCTTAAGTATCTGACTGTTTGCTACACACATCTTAACTTCCTGTACTGGACCAATACATACTCTGGATATTAATTTATCATNAGTATCTGACTGTTTGCTACACACATCTTAACTTCCTGTACTGGACCAATACATACTCTGGATATTAATTTATCATGCAATAACACTTTTACAAACGTCCTACTGACTACGTTAAAGGTAGTTCCAGTATCAATTAAAGCTGAAAACAATTTGTTGCCGCAAGAGATTTGTACCACAGTATCTACACCTCTGCGGATTCCGCAAACATACCCAGCCTTCCTCAGTTTCCCGACTGTGAACAAGCAGTACGTATATNAGTATCTGACTGTTTGCTACACACATCTTAACTTCCTGTACTGGACCAATACATACTCTGGATATTAATTTATCACGCAATAACACTTTTACAAACGTCCTACTGACTACGTTAAAGGTAGTTCCAGTATCAATTAAAGCTGAAAACAATTTGTTGCCGCAAGAGATTTGTACCACAGATCTACACCTCTGCGGATTCCGCAAACATACCCAGCCTTCCTCAGTTTCCCGACTGTGAACAAGCAGTACGTATATNATCTACACCTCTGCGGATTCCGCAAACATACCCAGCCTTCCTCAGTTTCCCGACTGTGAACAAGCAGTACGTATATGTCCAGCTGGTCTGCCACGAAAACATTTCCTCCGATCACGATCCACGCGAGGTTGTTTACAATATGCACTAACATGTCTCACCTTAGCACAATAGCTACAATGGCGGTTATCACATGATCGCGCGTGAACACACCATGTCTGCTTTCAACTTCTCCATTCACTTCAGCCTGAGACATGCATACTGGTGTAAAGGTCACGCCATACTCCTGGGGGGTTATTCTAAAGTCTCTCCTTCCAACGAAAAAAATGGATTCTTTACAACTATCGGCTCCAGACCACTGCTCGGTATTCTAAGCTTGAAACGAAGGTCGAATAACATCACGAGTGGAGTCGGGACGTATCAACTGCTCACGAGCAGTCGGCAGGCTAGAATTTCGTAGTTAACCAATACGGCGGGCGTCGGTATTAAATGTGGCCGTGTATTTCAATGACACGGAAATAAACATTGTGTAGCATAAAGTCAGTGCAGCACGTGTTTGTGTTGCATGGAGTTATAATTTTCCTACACAACATGATGCAGATTATTTTAGGCGTGGGATGTTATTACAAGCACGTAAATGTACGAATACGCAATTGTAAATATTTAACTAATTAACTCCTATTATCTTAGGACGTACATATAGATATACATTTATTCGTTCCTTATATAGCATGTGTTTGGTGGGTGAGTGGATAAGTTACGTGCTTCGCAACACAGTTGTCTACATGTTTTGAGATCGAAACTCCCAACAGCTTAATTTTTTTTGTTTAAATATGTGAAATAGAATTATGTCATTATATGTGGTAATAACATTTTTTTAAATGGCAAGCTTATAAGCTGTGTGCATTTGTATTTTGTCACATAATAGCCTACAGTTTTGAATGTTAATTTTAAAATTGAATGATAAAATTTGATAGGTAGGTCTTATGTACTTTAACTAAAACGGATCGTGATTAACTTTAAATATTACGAATATGAATATGTTCTGCAACAAAATGGCAATTCCTTGCATTTATTCCAGAAAGAAGAGACTAATAAATTCCACATCATTTAATAATTTTAAAACTAACTTTGAAGTAAAAATGAATAACACAAATACATTCAAAATCTACGTATGCTCCTTCTGTACAAAATAAATATTTTCTGCACTGAAAGGTTATCGGCGTTTTAAAAACCATAGGCTTATATATGGTAAAAAGGGAGGGAAGGTTATTTAATGCACACCAAATTCAATGCCTGTCGTGTAAGACGTTAGCAATACTGTTATAATATATCAACCAGAGAAAAAAAAATGGTATAACGCCAGTGACTCAGTCAATGTTACTTATTTTATATTTATTCAAAATTATCACCTCCCATGACTCCACGGTACACTTCAGCGGGCACCAAGGTTAGAAATATTAATATAATCGTTTTAAGATGTGTACATTTCTTTGTTATTCAGGACAGCGTGAAATCTATATTTAAAATCTGCTAACTTTCCTTCACTTAGCCTTGGCGAAATATTTTCTTTTCCACAAACACAAATGGTTTGCTAAACACCCGGGCCACGTCCTTAATAAGTAAACATCTATATCTCACGAAGGTAAAAAAAATGCAGTTCAACATGGCCACCTGCATTTCAACACCAACCACAGTTTCTCACACTCCCCACAAAATCAAATAAAACTGTACACTATTATTTTCTTATGAAATACATATTTCTAATGATATATTATTTTTAACGATCTAAAAATATGAGGCTTACTATTCGTGTCTTTAAGTAATGCTTTTTAAACAGATTTGAGCAATTTTAAAAAGAGTAATTATATTAATATTTCGTGTGTACGTTGTCGACCATGCGCAGACACACTAAGACTCGTCTAGCTTGGAGTGGGGAAAGTCGGTAAGCCGAAGATGCCCGAATGTACCCCCGTGCTAAACGACGGACAGCTCTGAATACCGTCTTCAAGCAGCCGATTATATTCGTCAGCTGCGAGACAGTAGGTTCGAGACGATGTCGGCAGTTACCGACAAAACTTGGAATATGGGCCTGGGCCGCTGCCATGCGGCCACCCAATTCCACAGCAAGAACGCGTAGCTCGTCTAGTGCTCTTGGCACCGAAACTAAGTGCACGAAGAGCGGACATTCGCAGATTTATTTTCTAACACTCTGTTCACTATTTCATCTTCGAACAAGTGCACCGCCAGACCTCGCTGATAAGCTACTACAGAATCTATATATTCCAAAAATGCTTCTTCGGGATGCTGAAAACAATATACAAAATCGCGTACACAGCGACGAAATACTCTAGCTGGAAAGGCATATTTAATAACAGTTTCACAAAATCCCTCAAAGCTACCTTCATGATTTCCTCGGCGATGACTTGAAGAACAAAACCCTTGCATTTCGCAGACAAAGCACACAATAACCTGTTGTCGTAAGGCCATAAAGACTACCCGTGGCAAAAAAGAAATGGAAGTATCTGCACGGGTTCCAAAGTGGATAGTATAGGTACGGAATCTATATTTGTAAGAAACAGTTAAACAGAAAAGGCGTCATCACTCACTGCTGCAAAGCGCGCATGCCAGAAGGTCACGGCGATAACACGCAATTCCGCGACCGTGTCCTCAGCAGGTGAATTAGGTACCTCATGGTCAGCTACAAATTCTAACTCTTCATTTGACAGTTTGTAGAATAAATCCAGGTCACTAGGGCATCATACAGGCAGTGTTGACGTTGAGCATGAAGAAAAGAAAGGCTTATAAATATATGACTATAGTCCATTCACAATTACTTCACTCTTTTCTGAAGCCCTGCTAAATTTCTACTTTTGGCTACCAATTACGTATCCTTCCGCTACAACTAAACATAAACACTGCCATTTGACTTCTACATTTTAACTAGAAAATAGCATTGTTTACTGTTTACAGCTGTTCAAAGAATTCTGTCACATTTCAAAATCATTATATACAATAATTCACAATTTAGGCCTGTAACCATATCCCGGTCAGCTTTATGACTTTTTAACAATGTATGTATTGACAATAGTTCTTACGGTTATTGTTTTACATTGTTAACATATTTGTTATACACGATATAGCACATTACATATAATACACGTTAATATTTTGCAGCGACTGTGCTCAACCCTGCTACAACTGTGGGGAGAGAACTGTAGTATTTAATATGTTGTTATTGATGTGTTTTTAAGTTATTTCGTTAAAAGGACGGCCTTGGTTGGAATAAATATTAAAACAAAGAAGCAATCAGTGCAACGAAAAAGACAGTCAATTTAGACACGAAACTCATGTGGCTAATTTTTTGTTCATAGCAGTGACAATTTTAAAAGATAGTAGTGAACATGCACACAAATAGGCCTACCATAACTTTTATTCCACTCATATTTCTTTTCAAATGTACTCAGCTTTTACTAGGTTTATTTAAAATTTTCTGGCTCGGCTTAGTAATTTTTTGGTATCATGGCAAATATTCAGATAACAGAAACATAAGCATGTTACACAATTGTGTTTCAAACACCTAGGTAAAGTTACAATGTTGTGATAAATAGACACACGGGACATTCAAAAAACGTATTTCGTCATAAAAATAGTTCACCATTAAAACGTATAAATTTCGCGCATCCAATATTTGCAATCACACACACGCCAGGCCAGCGTAATGACCATGAAGCAGCCACACCCTTACACATGCAGCAGTTAACGACATATGTTGGAGTATATTTATTACTGCCATGGAAACACAGATTTATCACAACATCGTAACTTTCCTAGGTAGGTTTAAAAAACACAGCGTGTTAAAACTTGATGTGGTAATTTGAAGTATTTTTCGCAGTAAGAAAAATTAAATGTTAACTTAGCAACAGCAATACACCATGTCATGTCGCCACTTACCATTTCTGCAAAATTCTGATTTGTAACCCTCCCACCATCATATCTCAAAGTATTATAATAATTACTAAAACAGTATAATCTCTTTTTAGCTGTAAATTGAAAATTCAATAATTATTATTTTTTGCTGAAATAAGAATGATATATGCTAAAGTTGACAACATGTATAATTTTCCTGCTTCTACTAGCGGTGCGAAACTTCCCGAGATCAAAAAAAAAGAGAGAGAGAGAGAGAGAGAGAGAGAGAGTGTGTGTGTGTGTGTGTGTGTGTGTGTATATATATATATTATATATATATATATGTGTGTGACAAGTTTCTTTCCGCCGACAGTTTCTTGCTCTGTCGAAAAAAAAACACCATGTCACTAAGGCCTACGTACCATAATTTGCACTGATTTTATTAACTGTAACAAAAAAATATGTTTCCATCAGGGCTACCTAAAAATTTTAATATAGCAATAGGCAATGTTTAATTTACAAAGAGCATACCAAAAAACTTCAACAATTTTTTAACTGTTAACTATTTCTTACTAGTCGTTGCCAAAACATCGCTGCTGTCACAGTTTTTATTCGTATTGAATATTCAATAAAAATTACAAGTTATAGAAGATACTAAGGTAAAGTTTCATTTATTCAAAAATATAATACTTTAGAGATAATCAGTGTTTTATACAAGTGGTATACAAGTTATTAAAAAAAACAGTTTGACATATTACTCCTATGGTGATTTTTCAAATGTTTCTTTCAAAACATCCTAAGAAACCGTGAATGGAATATAGTAGAATCGAAGCAGTCTTTTGTGACAAATTACCCACATAAAGTAATGATTTGAAAAACACAAATAAATTAAAAGAGAATACAATTTAAAAAAACTCTCAAAATATAACACAGCCTAGATAAAAAGAAAAATCTCAAGGGCAATTAATTAAGGTTTCAAAAAATATATTACATCATAAATCTTTGAATACACAATCTTGAAGCTATTTGTATCACAAATATCATTAACAACACAACATGATATAATTGGCTAAAATGTAATGGGGAAACCACTCATGTTGAAGAGCGTGTACAAAACTTTTTAAATAAATGTGCAAAGTGCCCAAATTTTCTCAAGCCAACCACCAAATTCTACTGCAATATAGAAACAAATTGCCGTGATCAGAGACCAATGTTCCATGCACACACTAGTGCAATAGTTAACTGCCATCTAAACCCATTGCATACTATAAAACATGATTTCGCACTCAAAAGAAAAATATTGAAAGCGAAATGATAAATGAATGAAATGTCTGGGAAAACACATTTAAACCTTCACAGCGCCACAGGAACTCTGCAGGCCATCAAAGCTGGGGCACAAAATAAGAAATATTTTTTTTAAAAGAATAAAAAAAGAGTGGCAGTATACTCCATGCTGAAATTACAATGGCGCATAAACCTTTTATAATATTTAATACCTATAGATACAAGGAAAGGTACATAGTGCTTGTCAATTATAAAACTGAAGCTCGTTCCAATTACACATCGACGTCAAGCAACGCCAACCTTAAAAGGCTCTGGCATTCAGTAAATAGGGAAAGAATTTAAAGTTACACTACGTAGAGAACACAATATGCGCAAAAGTGGTTGGCCAAACTGAATTTTGAACGGGCAACAAAATGAATTTAATTTAACGCAATTTACATAAAGTGCCTCTAGAGTAGCCCTGCATAACGTGACTCGCATCACAAAAGTCAAACACAATCCTACATCACCATGAGCTCACCTGGACACACGCAGCTACTGACATGGAACCCCGGTGAAAAACAAGAAGCGAAGTGACCCGAAAAATGCTTTACCGGCGTATTTAAATACAGTAGCAAAACCATAGAGCTTCCGCGGGGAAGGTGAGGTAGAGATGGAACATAGATAATCAACGCTGATGAAGGGGAATACAGAAAAGGAATCTATAGATGATGTCACAGCAGTTCTGTCCAAGCAAGTGAGAGCAAACTTGACCTCACAAGGAATGTTTTGAAACTAGTTGGTTATCCTGGTCAGTTGGCTTGTCAAGTTAGTATGACACTTTGGTATAGTCAGCTGTGGTAAAAATATTTTGCAAAATTTTGCTAAGATTTTGTGAGAAGAGGTTAGCTACGAGACTCTTATTAGAGACTTTTTTCGAGATTGTCCATCATCGTTTGTATAAGTGGGTGGTATGGAACGTTGGTCTTGTCAGTTTGTCTAGTCATTTTTGCAGGAACTGGTCTCGTCAGGAGACAGTCTTGGGCTCAGTCAGTATCGCCAGGAACCAGTCTTGGGTGGAGTTAGTCTCTGGTGATGTCAGTCGATTACTAGTACGGTTGGTATGTATGGGCCCTTGTTGTCACCAGCTAGTAATAGCCAATTGTATGGACTGTGTTTTTTTCGAGTTCAATGTCATTGGGTTCAAGTTTAAGGTCGACAACAACCAACATGGTGGCTAAATCGACAGCCCTTCTGATGGCGAAATCGATTATTAATACACTAGTGTCATCTAGTTGATGAAAGAGTACGCAAATGACAAAAGAAAAAAACTAATATGGTGGATGGAGGGCATTCGAGAGAATGAGAAAAATGCGAAGGCGAAAGAGAGGGGAATGCAAAGACAATGAGAATCATTGGTGGTGGGTCGAACGACTATGAGTGATAAACCAATAATAAACACTGGTGCAGGGTGAAGCGAACACAAGTAATCAACCAATGAGAATCATTGGAGGAGGGGGGAGTGTAACCAACTAATTAACCAATAAGAAACATTGGCAAGGGACAGTCGTCTGCTGGGCATGGTGCTGAAGAAACCTCAATAAATAAAAGTTTTTTTTCTAAACTTTTTTTTAAGACTTTAAATAAATTTCTAACAATTTTTTTTTAATTTTTTTATAATTTATATATTTTTAAAACATGTTAAATAATTTTTCAGATTTTTGGGAACTTAAAGAATCTTTTGAGATTTATTTGGTTCAAGGTTAAAGGTAATCAGGATCAAGGTCAAAGATAATGTTCAAGGTCACATGGATTCAATATTATGGTTGACAGGCATCATAACTTTTTCTCTGGTCGGCTCCATTCCCCCCATCTTCTCTGAGCATAAAATTCGAATTTTTAAAACAAATTTTACATAGTTAAATGTTTAAAAAAAATTATTTTTTAGATCTTTTTGGAATTTTTAATGTTGAAGGTAAAGGTCAACCAGGTCAAGGTCAACAGTAAAGGTCAAGGTTACCCAGATCCAATATGGCAGTCGGTTGATGTCAATGTAATTTTTTCCTCGATTTTAAATTGTTTTCTTTTTTTAGAAATTTTTGGTTTCAATGTCATTTAAGGTCATGGGCATGTGGTCAAGGTCAAGGGTAAGAAACGATCCCTCCCAATTCTTCCAATGGATCGTTTTTGCAAATAAGGGGATCGTTCTGTGCTAATGGAGAAATAAGTGCTTTTTGAGGGAAAATGAGTTATTTAAAGATAAAAAAGAACATTTTAAGGGGAAAAGGGAAATTTTAAGGTAAAATTGTCTATTTCAAGGGGAAAAGGGAAGTTTTAAAAAAAAAGGGGGAAAAAAGGGAAACTCCAAGATGGCGATGGTTGGTTCCGGCTCCGATCCCGGATCCCGTTACGCCCGACTCGCCATAATCATTCTACTTACCTCATATATCATTATACCTTGAATTAGAGCTAGATTTTCAACTCCAAAAGCCGCCATACCTCCCCAAAGTATTACAGCAACTCCCCAATATGTAACAGTTGGAGGAATGTGTTCGAATTGGAGTTCTGTGTTAGGCATGGTCACGCTTTATTCTTTCCCTCATATCCAAGCTTAGTTAACTTTCATCCATTCGGAAATATGAGAGTGTTCCAAAACTCTATCGACTTGTTGATGCACTCTTAAAAAAACTATAAACTGTTTTTAATGTTAATTTCCTTAATGTATGGCTTCTTTCTGGGAGATCTGCCATGGGTATTAGTTCCAATCAAAACAATTCGTATACACGCACCTTCTTGTTGGATGTCTACTGGATGATTACAACATTTTATTCCTTCTGCGCAAGATTGACAATCATTCGTCTACGCTCTCGTGTCGTAAGTACACCGGACGCCCGGACTAAGGCACCAGTCTCCATATATTTGTTGATGCTTACTCTTACTGCAGTGTAGCTGACAAAGATTGTCTCCAATATTGCGATGACTTACTCCTCGTGAATGGTGCAACACTGCTATATCACATAATGTTCTTTCTGCTTGAAACTCGTGGTGACTACACTGTCTGCGTGAGACTAGTTAATGATCTGTAAACCACCTCCTGTGGATACTAAAGTTAAATGGCGTTGTGTGTGATACATAACCGATATGTAAATAAACCGTTCCCTTTGAAAGCACTTTTTTTTTTGTGTTCAGAAAAAGAGACTGTTGTTTGTTACGATGTGTTTATTTGTGATGGACGGGAAATTTGTACAANTTTTTTTTGTGTTCAGAAAAAGAGACTGTTGTTTGTTACGATGTGTTTATTTGTGATGGACGGGAAATTTGTACAATAGTGTATTTTTTAATGTGTACGTCACTACGTACAGGATTATATCCTAACTAGCATTTACAATTCGGGTGTGCCAATATTTCCTTGGATGACTGTATAATCATTAATCAAAAACGTAAATTGTATGCCCCTTTCTCGATATTCTGTTAAAATTGTTTCGATGTATATAGAGACTTGATACCAAAATGTGTGCAATGGCCTTCTTTTTACTTTCGAGCGCTGATTTAGGCCACTTCTCCTCGTCGCTCAAGAAAGATGACAGGACTAAAGTTTTTTTGGGAACCGGCATTTGACTTAACGATATGTCCACATCATGTAAATGCTTAAAATTTGCTTGAACTCCTGCTTTGATCATATGGTGTTCTAGAATATTTATGATACCTCTGTGTGTNTATATATATATATATATATATATATATATATATATATATATAGTATGAGTGTGGGGGGCGTAATTCAATTACCAAACGTCATGAAGCGATTCCTTATATAAAATAAAGTAGGAAATATATGGGACACGTTTTACCAAAAATGAATATTACGGGAAATATAAGGCTATGAAAATCGAGTTTTTCGACTGTATTTTTGGGCTAAGTATTGGAAATGAAGTGAAATAAAAGTACGTTTATCCGAATATTGTTTTATGTTATCGGTATGTTCTACCTACGAACAAACTCTCATTAATACCTACCACTGTTATGGCAATGAAAGGAGCTCTCCCCCTCCCAACTCCCAATTCCCTCTTATTACAGACAACTTTTTTACCGTCAGTATTTATGAACATTTTGTACTGGTTTATTGATCGACCTAACAAAAATTACCCTCTTGTTGCAACTGCCAAGGAATCGCCGTTTTCGTGTGAAGATGTGCACAGACGTTGCGGCGGCAGCGACACAATCCCAGACGCGGGTGGCATATTCTCATACGTCGTCTGGAAGTTCCTCTGCACTGTTATTGGTGACCGGGTCTCATGGTGCCAGAGGAGACACTGAGCGTTTTCCCGATTTGTGATTTTGGAGGTGTTCGCGTTAGGCGGACCACTCTGTATGTAGCGACACCCACATTTCGCGAAATATCTCACGACCAGTTGCACTTCATAACACATTACCTTACATTACACACACCTTCATGATTGGGCGATCTAGGTGTTAGGCGTCTTAGGTGTCTGCCTTCGAATCAAAGCTGTACAGTATCGTAGTGATCTGATTGTGACTGGCCAGTCAAGTGAGGAAATGTCTTCTCGCAGAGACACGTTACCAATAAGCAAATGAAAGCTGCTGGTATGTCCGTAGGGTATTGAAATGTAGCATGAGCAGAACTATTTTCCCGAAATTCGGGTGTTCCTAAGTATATGTTGCTGACGTGTTCGTCTCGTTCCAGGAGCGTCTCATATGAGTCCGCCAGTAGCGCACTCTGTATCAAGATGACGCCTCATCATCTCATCGCGGCTGTGGCACTGTCTGTCTTCCTCCACTACAGCTGCGCACTTCCTCTGCAGATAGGCATAGGTAACGTTGCACATTCTTCTATTTCTACTACTCAAGGCTGTTAAAAGCTAATAAATTATTTTTCTAGATTTTGAGAATACACTAAGTTTTAGTGGCGCGATATCGATAACAACTTCATTAAAAACTAAATAATTTTAAAAATAACATTCGTCGTGTTTTTCAGGAAGTACATGAATTTAATCAAAAAAAAACAACGTTGATTCTTAAAAATGTTAACAAGAAGTTATTTGAACACAAAGTTGTGTTCCGCTCAAGTGTTTAGCGAAGTCCGAGAGTGGTGTTGCAATTTCTTTGAAATACCACACTTGGTTCACCCGTGGTAAAGGTTTAACTTTTAGCTATTCTGACTTTAAGTTTTGTATCAAAATATTAAACTGAAATAAGGATAACCACTCGGCAAATATACTAGAAATATTTTCTTGCTGGTATTGCTGCTTTAATAACTTAAACAAATATTTTTTTGTTTTAGCACAAAGTATTAATTTGGTTCGAGTTTGTAAATTGTGCAAAACAGGATATATATTCAAAATTAGTATAGCTTGTCCCATTTTCTTAAAGTCATTTTCCTGTATTGTCATACTTTTTCAGACAGTTATTTCGTATCGCTACAAAAAATGATTTAATATGCTAAAAGTTTAGTAAATAATTTTATTCTCCTGAACGTTATTAATACAAAGTTCATTTATTCTTGCTGCTGCCATGTTATGAACGGCCAATGTGTTTTAACTTTGTAAGAAATAGGAAATGAGGATCGACGTATAATGACATTCCATAGTAATGATGATATGTGCTTCGACTAGTTGCTCGTGCTCGGTCAATACGGTCTGATGGCGGCAATGTTGAAAGTTTCTCGTGTTTTTTCTCTGCCCTGGTTGAAAAGCAGCCGTCTTCAATTTAATCTGCATCGGCCTTTGTTTTTTTATACAGCCCACAAAAATCCAAAAACTCAAAGGAGATCTTAAAGTATTACATAAAATATCCTAACTTATTTTAAATCATTAATTTTTGCAGAATTTATGGAGATTGCTAGATTTTGTTATTCAAACCTAGGTGACAATACTTTAAATGCACGCGATTTATACAGCATGTTTTTGTACAAAATCGACAAACTCCGGTAGGTTATTCTTTACAAAAATATAAGACGAAAACCTATGTACCACCTTTGCCTTAATTGGCTATTAAGATGCTTTGCGCCCCCAGAAATAGAGTTTTTAAACGCATTTAGTTAAAAAATATCATAAAGTGCTTGCCATTAAGTAACAAATCGGTAATAGTAGTTTGTATAGTGGAGATCTTATACCTCTGAACACGCGTTTGGTAGTATCATCCCCCTACATTAAGTAAATGGGGATTGTCCCCCTATGCTTCTACGAAACTTTGTAGCAATAAGCTGTAAACTAATTTTTAAGACAAATTGTAAATCAGCACGTTTAAATCAACATAAAAGTTTATATTAGTGTACCCTATTGTTACTGCACAATACATCAACGTTCTGTCATCATTTGTTAATTCAACTCACCAGGACTCACACATAGCACACAACTCTTTGCATGTTTAAAGTACAGTGAGCGTTATTCGTTTTTTTCTCGCGTATCGTTTAGTTACATGTCGTGTTTATTGTGTGTTGCCTGTCTGTCAGACCACTCAATTTCTGTTTGAAATTTTTTAAAGGATTTCTCGAAACATATTCAATTGAGACTTTTCCGACAAGGCGACCTTTCTGTTAATTTAGACTTGCTGATTCATAAACTGCCTTAAAGAAATCATTTAACTGTTACAAAGTTTCATAGAAGCATAGGGTGGTAACCCTCATTTACTTAATAAAGGGGCATAATATTACCAAACGTGTTTACAGAGGTGTAAGATCTCCGTTATACAAATCACTACTTGCCTACTTGTTTCTTAATTGCAAGTACTTTCTGATATTTTTAACTAAAAGGATTTCAACATTAGATTTNAAATCACTACTTGCCTACTTGTTTCTTAATTGCAAGTACTTTCTGATATTTTTAACTAAAAGGATTTCAACATTAGATTTTTGTGGGCGCATATGTATCTAAATAATCAGTTAAAGAAAAAGAGATACATAGATTTTCGTCTTTTATTTTCTTGTTTATAAGTGTTGTTCAAAAACACCATACACTCNTTTTGTGGGCGCATATGTATCTAAATAATCAGTTAAAGAAAAAGAGATACATAGATTTTCGTCTTTTATTTTCTTGAGGATTAACCTGCCTGTGTTTATAAGTGTTGTTCAAAAACACCATACACGCACACATGCTTGTATATGTGTATATGTCGGAAGGACATCTTCCGGAAGATGTTATACTTGAAGCTGGTAGCCTCATTACCTATAAAAAATTGCCGGCGAACCTTGAAATGACCATAACACCAGTAGTGAACCTTCCTGCTGGCGCTGGGGCTCGGCCACGGTGCGCAATTTATGGCTACGCTTTGGGCGAGTCCTGACTTCTTTATTTCATCTTTTCACTAAAACAGTTAAGGTACTTACTCAAATCACTTACTTTCTTTAGGAAAATCACCCCACAGAGTTGTCATTTTAACATCTTCCATCGATTGATTATCTACCTTAGGGATTTGATCAAATCTCCGGTTTTATCATGTCCCTACGACATATATATATGTATCTCTGTCTATATATATATATATTTATACACACACAGAGACATCTTTGGAAATTGGCTAGAGCCTAAAATAATATTTTATTTGGAAATATTTAGCCACATTTTGCCATATCCATAAATAAGTCAAGAGAGTTCCGCCAATTTTAAATTCCACACTGCTCCTCTGGATTCAGAGTTTTTGCCACACAACCCCTATTTTTAGTTCTGATGCGGGTCATAGCAAATAATAATGCAATAATCACTATTTCCAGCATTAAACCTACCAGTACACTGACCCCCAAAAGCATATACCTACGTATATATTCTTTATTTACTCACATAGTGTCATTGTCCCCGCTGTTACTGTTAACATGAGATTTTCCTAATATCATTAAAAACATAGTAGTTGGTTTCCTTTTTTTTACATTACTCTGAAGCTAATATTTTCATGCAGCATGTAATGTTGAGTGAGGCATTTTTGTACTAATGTTCAGTAATGATTCAGTAGCAAAAGCATTTTGATTATAAAATATTTGTTTTTTTCTTCTCCTGTAATTATAAGCATAAGTAAGGGCTTAAAGACTCTTACATTTCAAAAGGATTATTAAAAAATTTACATAATTTAGTTTAAAATTTGTTATTGAGAGAGCGGCCTTATACTTAAAACCATGGAGTTAGGATTAGTGAGAAAATAACTTGCTGTGACCAAGCTGAAGCTACTTTTTTGGCTATCACCACGTTGTGATGTAAAACACATTGAAAATACAGCTGCTTTTTTATCAAATGCTTGCTAACTGCGGCAGTTTTCAACTAACTCAAGAACTGCCACAGCTATATTTTAAAGTAAACATCCACTTGCTATAAAAATAATTATTATAAATAACTTTGACAGGTAGGATTTCAATACTCGGGTGTCACAACATGGCAAGAGTGACAAGACCGGGTTTATAATTTTCTCATAAATAACCAAATTAAAAGCGCCTCCTTACTTAAAATAAAGCCTTCTACATTGGTTCTGGTGCCGGCATAGAAATGTTCTCACTCAGGCTGCACAGAATCATGATAGAACTAAGAGTTCATTGTCATGTTTAGCAATACAAGACGTTTGTGCAATATATATCAACAAACACCGAGTCAACACAATGTAAAAGAGCTAACATTGCTGGTGTTGCAGTCGGGATCTTCCACAAGGACGTGGATGACTTGCAAGATGCAGCCTTCACCTGTGCCATAGAGCGCCTCAACGAAGAACAGAAGTTGCTACCAGGCTCCAGGCTAGTGCCTGAGGTCATCTACGCGTCATCTCACGATAGCTTTACTACCGGCAAGCAAGGTGGGCACACGTTCACTGCTTCGGTGAGTCGGGATATCGACGGCTAGTATAGTAGTAGCCTCAGGGCGAGCTAGATTATATTCTCAGAGGCACCCCTAGTGCGCCTCCGAATGGTGTAGTTGTTATACTACTCGCCTCCCACCTAGGCCAACCGGGTTCGATTCCCGGCGGGGTTGCTCCCGGATTTTCGCATGTGGGAATCGTGCCGGACGATGCCACTGGTTGGTGGGTGTTCTCGGGGATCCTACGTTTCCCCCGTCCTTGCATTCCGGCGTTGCTCCATACTCACCCGCTTCACCCTCATCGGCTCTCAAGACCTCGATGTTAAGAGCCGCCCATGTCTCTTCACTCGGAGGCTTCAAGCAATGTGCGGCCAGATAAAAGGACGCCCCTTCACTCCCAGTGAACTTGCTTATTAGGATGCTGTATAGGTGGCTATTCCAGAGTGTGTACATCGTACTTTTGTTTGCTGTCATAATAAGTAAACATAGAGACTTGTGTGCATCCGAAAAGGGGCCAATAAATTCGAGCATTCCATTATAGATATTTACCAGAGGTTAAATATGCTTCGGTCCATTGTCAGCGATACCGGTGTCGAGTAGCAACATAATGTATGCAATGGCTACTTGCATAGCTCTGGTATGTCCAAGATACTAACTAATCTGGACTGGCTAACTCTGAAGCATGTCGTGCAAACCAATCTTCACAAAGCCATGTCAACGACTGCAAAAGGCTTCCATCGCAGCTCAGATAGAGAGACCGGTGCTATAACTCCCATCCAGGAAGCTACTGATCACACTCGCCAATGCCCGACATCGTTTGGCATGGTGAAAGTCTTATGGCGTGATAAGTCGCAGTTCGCGATCTGGTCTCAAATAGATTAGCGTGGACCTGGTGGATTCTTGTAGTATGGTATTTGCCTGAGTTTTATGTCGGCAGTTACATTTGGTGGCAGAAGTGTTGTGGAGCTGTTTCTCTTGATTTGGCCTTGGGCCTTCAGATTCAATTTATGGATTGATGAACTCTAGCATGTCCAAGATATTTTAGACATTAATAAACGTTCCCACGCCTTGACAAGAGTTTTGAGTGGACACTTCACTGTATCAGTATGGTAATTTTGCTGCCCATGATGAAAGGTAAATTGCATAGTGGCTGCAGGACAGTCAGGTGTCCCATCTTAACTGACCTCCTCAAACCTTCCACTTGAATACGATAAACATATTTGGGGTGAACTGGAGCGTCGTTCACATGCGAGAGCCACTCAATCAACAAACACCACTATTTGTCATGCTACAGGAAGAATGGAAACAACTCTACCATTTGTGTAAAATAAATTATTGCTGTAATAACAGCAGAATAAAGTATGTCATCCTTTTAGTTCCATGGTTGACACTTGCGACCAACAGCAGTGGGTATTCAGTGACTATGGGCCACATAGGGCATGTGTGAAACATGGCGGACGTTGCTCTTAGCTAATGGATGTTCTCTGAAATAATGCCATTTCTCCCACCCTTGCAGTCCACCCCTGCTCCATCACCATCTCATTTCACTCAAGTGAGTACTGAAGACTTCAATTTTGTGTCCTCGATATCTCTCAACTGAACTAAAATCGTATGTTTTGCATTTAGAACACTGGATGATCCTGGTGTGATATCTGTCACCTGTGGATATTTGGCTGGTAATAACACCACTCGTCATTTGGAAGTCAGAAGTGCACAGTTACTAGCAATCAAAAGTGGGCTTACTCATGGGTATTTAACGATAGTTTAGATATATTAATCATGTATACATTAAAGGAACACAAATGTTGGTAACTCTATTCATGTATGTATTGTTTCATATTAATATACACTTCTAGAATTCTGCAAATAACTACTTTTAATTCGCAATTTTCAAGGGTATAACTTAATAATCACACTAGGGCATAAGTTGTGCAATTTCTTTAATAACGATTCTTCTCACAAGGCCTGCACATGGAGTTCAGATAACCGTGTATTTATCTATAGCTACTCAAGCACTGTAGAGTGTTGTGTTGTTGTAGTTTGCAACAGGACGCAGTCTGGTATCGCCGCAGTGTTCGGCCCGCAGTCGCCCAGCTCTAAAGCCATAGTCAGCTCCATCTGCGACATGATGAAGCTGCCTAACGTGCAGACCAACTGGGACATGAACGTCAATACGGAGACTCCCAGCTCTCTCAACCTACATCCACACCCTGACCTGCTAGCCCAGGTACCGCTCCATGCTTTCTCTACAACTGCCGCGGCATGTTACATCTACAGACTGTTTCGAAATTCCTACAACAAACTGCTTGGGCTTGTAGAAGAAACTTAATACGTAGAGCTTTATACCAATTTCTGGGACATATACGTTGCTACAAGTAAAACACAATCAACTCAAGCGTTTAAATATCCCGCCTCCTTTGCGTAAAATAACATTATAAATGTGACTTCCGATTCCAATGCAAAAATGTTTCCAGTAATTTAATTGTTTCATTCTTAGTTTGCATTTACAATTCTTTGTATCCACCGTGCACTAGTTCACAAAATACAAACTTTCTGATGCAGCGAAACAACTACTTTGCTGCAAACTTTGAAACTTCCAAGTATGTTCTACACTCGTTCAACAATACCTGGTGTGTGTTGAATCTTAGGAATTTTGGCTTCACCTCAAATATGTTGTGACATCTCATTCACAGCGAGGTCATCATAAAGGAGAGTATAGATAAATCCGATGATCATGGAGGCTTCTGAGTCATATGAGGCACCTCAGCCTACACACATTTCCTCGGATGCCTGGTTGAGATGATCTCGGACTGAAAGTTCGAAATGTGGTGGTTTGCCATTATGTTGAAACCACATGTGGTGACGAATGCCCAGTAACATATCATGCAGTAAATGTAGCAATACTCCTTGCGAAAAGGTCACATCTGTATCACATTCAAGTATGGTGGAATAAGTTATAATTCACTGAAGATTACCTCCAGGCACTTTTTATTTAGTTTTTCTTTTTTCTCGTCTTAATTTCACCAGACTGTGCAATTAAAATTGCATATTCCTACAGTTTTCGGATGTGTTCTTTAAATTGAAATGTTTCTGGTGATGGTGGTGTTAGCAGTTTCTGGGTTTGGTATCTTATTTAGGGTTATTTCTACTGTAAATTACAATGCCAAATTATAGACTTTAAGATGTTATAAGAAATTATGTTCTAAACAGTTTGATACCAACATTTATCAATTGTTTTTAAATCAGTTTACCCAACCTAAAAAAAAATTCCGCATGAGGACCTCTTGAGATCAGGTGATACCGGCCACACACATGGATACCAAACCTTCTGGGGAATCAATGGGAATTGTGACATGAGGTTTTCTGCGAGTCTAAACATGTCTGTTTCGACAACTTGACGTGTGACGTCTTTTGGAATAGAAACCTCGCTTACGCCCCTTTGCGAGCGCCTCCCCAGTCGACACGTGTCACGAGGCAGGTGGCGGATCGCAGTTACACGTGTCCTGTGGCTTAGGCCTTCCCTACCACCCTCCCACCCCCCTACGCCTCTAGCAAGCCCGTGAGATCTGTTGATCGCAGAGGTTTCACGAGATATAGAATCGCAGTTCGCCTAAATTCAGAAAGCACGCACCGCAGAAGAAACAGCTGACGAGCTGGATAATGGTGCCGAGAACACTCCCCTCCCCCCTTAGCTAAACACAGGACAATGTGTAAACGCACCGAGAAGTAGCTGACTGAGCAAGCTAGGGGCAAAGTGCTACCTTCCCCGCCCTCCAACCTTCAGGAACCAGGGCACAGGTTTTGAAAGGCATTGTTCGGCATTGCCTTCCACCTCACCCCCTTCCCTAATAATAGATACACGTTCCGACACTTAAGGAGGGAGGCTGGCGTGCATAAAAAGCCCTTTACGAGAGAAGTGGGAATCAGTCAATTATTACTGCCCAGAGATGTTAGTTCAAGAGAGCAGTCAGTTGATTATTACCTCCCAGAGTAGTCAGTCAGTTGAAGATCGCCGAGCAGAGAGTTAGGCCAACCGCACCTGTGTGGCCGGGGGGGAGGTTCGGACCCCTGGCCACGTCAGTACGTCAGTAGAGCAGCAGTCCAGTGAGATGGCAGCACCTGCAGGCCTTGCGAAGCCCGCCCATCGCCGGAGCTCACTCTCCACAGCTGACATCATCCAGCAAGAGTTAAGTATACAATCATCGTCGTGCAGATAAGCCCCCCACTCAACCACGAAGTCGTCCACAGTTAATACGAGTAGTCAAATTCAAATTAGAGTACCACACCTCTCAAGTGTTGATGTATGTAGTTTTGGTTCAAACTCCAGACAATATATTCGTCCTTCAAAATTAAACAGCAAATTACTACATTATTGCAAACCCCCTTAACCTTCAGGCATCATATAGTCTATGCCGGGAGGAATTAACTACGACACTATACGCCACCCTGTCTTCCACAGTGGCGTAGCGTCAAGTTAAATATTGGTGCACAACTGTGGGGCCTAGACAAGCCCACGTCAAGTTAATTTGGCGCTCGGACGTGGGACCCAGCGCTATTTAGTGTAGCCCACATAAAACTGAAAACAGTTTTTCAGGTTAATTTAGCTTTTTCAGCGAAGAGAGTTTGCTATGGTAGCTGGGGCTCTTCGACACATACATAAATCTACGCATGGGACAAAGTGAGCTGGACTCGTTGCAGTATCTTCTGGCATGGTAACAGCATGGTTGCTGTCCATGCAGAACATGCCAGATGGTGCCAAGAATTGTACTCATTGCATGAGAGATTGTTGGGGCGCTTGCCAACGGTCTCTCTTCAGCTTGATGAAGTTTTATGTGCTTCAGCGTGTCCTGGGAGCTTCTTGGAGCTCAGCCATGGTCCTGTTGGCTAAGGAGATACCTGCTTCCTGTAGCCATTGTTCATCTCAGGCAAAATGTATGATGTGAGGCTGGTGAATCTTAGGCAATGCTACATCTTGCAGATGTAGCAACCTGAGCATGGCATCCCAAGCAATCACACCTGCACCACCATAGTGAGAGGTCAGTCCCACATGTAAGAGTGTCTGTAATGCTGGTAGATTCTTGGGGAAAGACATGGTGATGAAGGCCATCAGGAGCGGCTGTGCAGTATGGCCCTGCTATGATTTATCATTGTCTTTTGCTGTGTGGAGGTGAGCCACATACACCTGTCGGTGTTGAGAGTAGAACACATATCCCCTGGATGAGAGCCAAGTCTACCCATTACACCATGCAGGGGTCACGCAGCCTCGTCGAGAAATTATTTAACGAATGTGAATGTAAATATGCACAGTGTTTCTGTCGAAGTCAGGGTGACAGTATATAGACTAGGCTGGTGCTAATTATAACTACCTGAGGGACATCTGTCGTTCCAGCCAACCAATATCAGTGGTCGAGCTGAGATGAGGATGGAATGGTGGCAGAATGAAAATGGAGGAGGAAAGGAGAGCAACCCGGGGAAATCCCCACACCACAGCAACATCCACCACACACCTCACCTGAGAGCACTGGCCGTAAACTGTCCTCTCGCCTTGGCCTGTGGTGGTTCTGAGAAGCCCCTCTCTATGATACCACAGGTTATGCCGCTCAGCGAACTGCAACTGATTACTTGCTTACATGCCAACTTTAAAAATAACCAATAATAAGGTATTTTTATCGTAAATATGATATTTTTATATTTTAACGGCTTTTGGCACTTTCCCTAGGTCCTCGTGGATGTTATAAAGTATCTGGATTGGAAGACCTTCACGATGATCTACCAGACACACGAGGGCTTGATGAGGCTGCAAGAGGTGTTCAAGTCACGCGACAAGTCTTCGATAACAACGGTGTATCAGCTGGCAGAGGATGGCGACTACAGGTGAGCACAGCTGCTTCACTCATTTCCTACCGTCATTGTTTACAAAAGGGGCGTGACTGTGTCGGAGACGTGGACGTAGCTGTTACATTATCATATTTACATTAGTGGGTAATTTGTTATTTGTGGGTGTGGGAATGAAATTAAAGTAAGGAAATTGATACTTGGTTTGTATGCCTTAAATCAAAATATTTAGGCAAGATCTTTCGTTTGCCACCAAAATCAGCAGGCTAGCACGTCAGAGCAGCGAGATTTACTACCCGGAGTTGCATGGCTGACTTTAGTACCCGTTTGCCAATGTGGTAGGAATTGGTGCCCAAAATTTCTACCATTCGTCACGCATGTGCGGCTCCAGCTCAAGGTCATGATCGCATCGTAGTCGTGTACCCGATCGGATGAGACAGTATTTATTTATTTCGTGTTTCCGTCACGAAGTTACAATGTCAGAATAAATCATCCTGTAAATCCTGTAATACACCGCCGTTTCCATCCTGGTGCCCCATGTGCTGATCTGATTTTAAAGATGGGTTCATGTATACACGCTGCTTTGACTGCATATATTAATTAACGTAGAGTCTGACTTTTATTAATGCACTGACGTTACCAGCGCACTATGGAAAGTTTTTCTCTGTAGACGACATTCATTTTTATACATATAGTGTTGCATATAGTGTTGATATTTATGATCAACAGTAAACCGTCTAGGAACTTCAGCAGCCAATCAGCGGTCAGTGGTGTAACACTCGTCAGCAGTGTGAGACGGGTTTGTCGTCACGTCCTTAGCAATGGATTTGTTTATCGAGGATAGAGAGGGTAATTGGTAAATATGTATAATGGTATGGTAATTTTATTCAGCTGAAAATATATAACTGAATACTAACATCCTTAACCTTTTTGCCTCCCCGGTATATAACAGAAATATTACAGTTTCTGGGTTAGAATTACTGTTTACCAGTGCTGTGTGTGTTCGCCTGATACTGAGAAATGTAACTAAATTGTGCCGTAGCACAAACAATACAAAGACCATGTCACTTTCAAGCTCTGTAATTTCAGAATATTTTACAAGTTAGCAGCACCTTAGGATTGAAAATTTGCATTGAACATTTACAAAAAATATGACATGTAAAATTCTAAAACCCGAAGGCTCGCAATGCCAAAACTATAGATTTAAATACTCATACAAATATAATTAAATTGCTCTGTCAAAGTATTGCGTAGCTCAAAGTACAATAAATATTTAACTGGCAAACAAGCCAAGTAGTGTAAAACGTATCAAAAAGTAACTCTGCTGACTATAAATACTGCCAACACTCATACGAAAGATTAAATTGATGTGCAATCGTTTATTCAAAATTATTACGTCACTCCAAAATATACAATAAATATCTAATTGAAAAAACGAGCAGAGTAATATTAAATCCTTTTCTAAAATACAAATAGTTACTTTGATTACTAGATAAGTTCAGTATATTTAGTGCAGCAATGTGAATAAAGGGGGGCAATGCTTCAGGCCCAGTAAAGCTTCCTTTACGTAAAAATACAAATGAAAATCTGAAATAAAATTTAACGTTAAAATAGTGAATCGATGGAGGCAGTCCGTAGACCATAAACATAGCTCCATCGAATAAATAATTGACGAAGACAATTAGAATATTTCAACAGGCTACGCCCAACACGTAAGTCGTGGTAGCACGGTAGCGACAATTAAACTTTAAGTAAATGATTGGGCAGAAGACAAAAACATACGCAACACATCAAAGCAACTGAAACTATACAGAGTAGCAAGAAATCGGTTAGGCCGAAACTACAATTTAGGCAGGCGTACAAAACCAGAATTTAGTAAAAATCTAACTCACTGCAAAGCCCAAGACAAACACAATACTACGCCACGCAATTATTTAAAAACACTAATCTGACCCACAAATGAAAATCTACGACCACGACTCGTCGTTTTACAAACTCCAGCATAATCAGCCGCTCACGCAACTACATTATTTAAAAGGCGTCTCATAGCACCCTCGTCCAAGGACGGGTAAACTGCCAATATTAACTCATATCACAATTTAAATTAGCTCTAGCAGGCGTCAACCCGTTGATCTTCTTCACAGGCGTAGAATGAACGCTGCACAAGGCGTGTAACAACTTATATAAACCAGCCCCTGAATTTAAAAAGGCTGACGTACAAGGAGGTGTAATCAAGGGAGGGAAATGAGGGGAGTAAACAGGAGGGGAGCCGAGTCGGCCAAGGAGTAGGCCGCCTTGCAGAAGCGAATCCAAAGACGATGCGCGCGGCGGCGCCACATTCGCAGAATTAGCATATCCTTTAAAATGTATTATTTAAATTAGTGAATTAAAATTGGTATATTTTTGTTGTACGCACCTTTTAAAGCAAGAATTGGCAGTGAAATAATGTATTTATGTTGTAACGTTTCCGTACTGCCACTACTTGAACGTGGTGCGTTGCCAGGCCTCGGGTGCACAGTACACATAGTACTTGTACAGGTGCACTCTGAGGGTCTCACCTACGTGGCGTTTGAACTTCATTGCAGTATGTTTGAAATACGAACTGTGCGTGACGGCTGTTACTGCGCTCCTCTGGCAGTCGTAATGACAGGAATTACTCGCAGCTGGCTAAGAAGAACAGATTAAGAAGGGCTTTCAAAAATCACCCATATATTAACATAATGTGCAGGTAATGTAAATATAAATTATTTGGTGAGATTATGATTCTCACTATACTAATTTTAAAAAAAAATACTAAAAAAGGTTTTTTAACTTAATTTATATTACTTTGTCATCTTACATACAGTGTAGTGGAGAGGTTTGGGCGTCTCTTAATAATGGCATCTTGATAGCAGATAGCGCGTAGCGAGGTTAGTATGGAGCTATGCCAGAATGCAAGAACGTGTGAAACGGGAGATCCCCGAGAAAACCCACCGACCAGAGGCATCGCCCGGCACGATTCCCATGTGCAAAAATGAGGGAGTGTCCCCGCCAGGAATCGAACCCGGCTCGCTTTGGTGGGAGGTGAGCGCTCTAGCCGCTGAACTACGGTGGCCCCTTACGAACACTTGGAAGAAATAAACATTTTCGTCGCCCTTTAAAACACGATGCCGACATTGGCCTAAACACAAACAAATTGAGATAAAGTCAATAACTAGGCCACTCCATACTTTTTTTTATGACGTTTTGATCAATGATATGTATAAAGGTTAGCAGGAGGATTGTGTCCTTTCATAGTAAATTTTTTTAAACTTGATCCTATGAACATATGCCCTTTAAGCGTTGTTAATGAGTTACAGGAGTTTCACACTGTGCTAACATGTACCACTACTGACACTTACTGTGATGTTACGTTGGTTCGGGCGTCACGGTCCAGTGCATTGGCCTGCCTGGTCGCCTGACCTCAATCGACTGGACTATTAACTGTGCAGACACATGACAAGTGTGGTGTATGCTGCACTGGTTAACGACATCAAAGACTTGAAACAGTGTATCAATAACGCCTGTGAATTTGTTCTACTTGACCCAGGTATTTCAGGGCGCATTGCTGTCCATGGCAGACAGTTGGAGCATCCTGCGATGTGGCCGAAGTACATCCTGTAACTCAATAACAACGTTGTAGGACATACGTTCATAGGAACATTTTTGCTTGTTTTTATCTCAGGAATCACCTCCCGAAATTTGTTAAAGTAGTTTAGATGCACCNTAACGACATCAAAGACTTGAAACAGTGTATCAATAACGCCTGTGAATTTGTTCTACTTGACCCAGGTATTTCAGGGTGCATTGCTGTCCATGGCAGACAGTTGGAGCATCCTGCGATGTGGCCGAAGTACATCCTGTAACTCAATAACAACGTTGTAGGACATACGTTCATAGGAACATTTTTGCTTGTTTTTATCTCAGGAATCACCTCCCGAAATTTGTTAAAGTAGTTTAGATGCACTGTATGCTACACATATCTGAGGGGGAGAGCTGAACGCTATCCTCGCTTTATAAATATTTGATATTGCTTATGTTTTAGGGGAGCCTTACCCTGCCATATTGGATCTTTAGTTTTTCTACTTTTTTTTTTTTTTTTTTTTATAAAATTCCGAAAGTACCGATATACACAACGAGCTATTGCCCTTACAAAGTCGTACAAACATATTGACTGAAATATGAACTCGTATTTATGTAACAATATTAATTTTGCCAAATTTTGGCAGAATTAAAAGTAATTACGAGTTCATACTTCCCTTGTCTTGTTTTAATTACTGTGTAAGGACAATAGCTCGTTCGGTATAGAGGTACGATCGGAATTATATATATATATATTAAATATAAATAAGGTAAAAAAACCAAGAATATAACACAGCGGGGTAGATGACGCTTAAAATTTTTTTGTAAATGTGACTTGGTTAAAAAATATACAACTAAAAGTTAATTGACGTTTGGCTCCTTTAAATACTATCGCTTCTTCGAAGCTTGGAGAGTGTAAGAATAAATGTTTCCGTTAAAAATTACAGTTGCTATTTACTTCGCAGAGAGAGAGAGAGAGTCACAGGGGTATGTTCACTGGGCTGTGCCGCACCGTCACAGGGGTATGTTCACTGAACTGGGTTCCGCCCCGTCACAGAGGTATGTTCACAGCGCCGTGCCGCCCCGTCACAGGGGTATTTTTCACTGCACTGTGCCACCCCGCCACAGGGGTATGTTCACTGCAATGTGCCGCCCCGTCACAGGGGTATGGTCACTGCACTGTGCCACCCTGTTACAGATGTATGTTCACTGCGTTGTGCCGCCCTGTCACAGGGGTATGTTCACTGCACTGTGCCACCCCATCACAGGGGTCATGTTCACTGCGCTGTGCCACCTCGTCACAGGGGTATGTTCAATGCACTGTGCCGCCCCGTCACAGGGGTTTGTTCACTGCACTGTGCCGCCCCGCCACAGGGGTGTGTTCACAGCGCTGTGCCGCCCCGTCACAGGGGTATTTTTCACTGTGCTGTGCCGCTCCGTCACAGGGATATGTCCACTGCACTGTGCCGCCCCATTACAGGGGTAAATTCACTGCACTGTCCCACCCTGTCACATGGATATGTTCACTGCGCTGTGCCGCCCCGTCACAGGGGTATGTCCACTGCATTGTGCCGCTCCGTCACAGGGGTATGNTGTTTCCGTTAAAAATTACAGTTGCTATTTACTTCGCAGAGAGAGAGAGAGAGTCACAGGGGTATGTTCACTGGGCTGTGCCGCACCGTCACAGGGGTATGTTCACTGAACTGGGTTCCGCCCCGTCACAGAGGTATGTTCACAGCGCCGTGCCGCCCCGTCACAGGGGTATTTTTCACTGCACTGTGCCACCCCGCCACAGGGGTATGTTCACTGCAATGTGCCGCCCCGTCACAGGGGTATGGTCACTGCACTGTGCCACCCTGTTACAGATGTATGTTCACTGCGTTGTGCCGCCCTGTCACAGGGGTATGTTCACTGCACTGTGCCACCCCATCACAGGGGTCATGTTCACTGCGCTGTGCCACCTCGTCACAGGGGTATGTTCAATGCACTGTGCCGCCCCGTCACAGGGGTTTGTTCACTGCACTGTGCCGCCCCGCCACAGGGGTGTGTTCACAGCGCTGTGCCGCCCCGTCACAGGGGTATTTTTCACTGTGCTGTGCCGCTCCGTCACAGGGATATGTCCACTGCACTGTGCCGCCCCATTACAGGGGTAAATTCACTGCACTGTCCCACCCTGTCACATGGATATGTTCACTGCGCTGTGCCGCCCCGTCACAGGGGTATGTCCACTGCATTGTGCCGCTCCGTCACAGGGGTATGTTCACTGCACTGTCCCACCCTGTCACAGGGGTATATTCACTGCACTGTCCCACCCTGCCACAGGGGTATGTTCACTGCACTGTGCCGCCCCATCACAAGGGCATGTTCACTGCACTGTGCCGCCCCGTGACAGGGGTATTTTCACTGCACTGTGCCACCCTGTCACAGATGTATGTTCACTGCGTTGTGCCGCCCTGTCACAGGGGTATGTTCACTGCACTGTGCCACCCCATCACAGGGGTCATGTTCACTGCACTGTGCCACCTCGTCACAGGAGTATGTTCAATGCACTGTGCCGCCCCATCACAGGGGTTTGTTCACTCCACTGTGCCGCCCCATCACAGGGGTATGTTCACTGCAGTGTGCCGCCCCGTCACAGGTGTATGTTCACTGCACTGTGCCACCCCGTCACAGGGGTATGTTCACTGCACTGTGCCACCCCATCACAGAGGTCATGTTCATTGTGCTGTGCCGCCCCATCACTGGGGTATGTTCACTGTACTGTGCCGCCCTGTCACACGGGTATGTTCAATGCACTGTGCTACTCCATCACAGGGGTATGTTCACTGCCCTGGGCTACTTGCAGGCCTGCATGCTGTCGTTACTTCAGTCTGGACTCGGGTACGAGGTCGACCATGACACCGAGACCCTACCATGCCTGCAGTACTTCGCTGTGATAACCATTCATACCATCTTTAGTATGGCTCCCGCAAGCCTTCTCACCCCAGGAGTTCATTTACATGGAATTGTCCACATGAGCTCCATATTCTATTTCTTCTGTGAAGGCTAACGGCAGGCCTTAATGTCAGGCCCCCTTAGTTGACAAGTACGCAGTCGCCATCTAATTTCTCTCAGTGGACTTGCGTCTCGCTATTTAGTTTAGCAGGATCTCGGCTATTTCGGATACTGTGCCCTCTCGTGGTAAGTCGCAACGCTTAATCAATTATGACATGAAATGCTTAATTAAATATTATGCCTTGTTAGGAGTGTAAAATAAACATATAGGAATCGGTAAGTGCGCCTGACTTTTGTATTTTCAATCACGCCGGGCACTTATATTTAAAATGGCAGCCATTAAAAAATGTAGTGCACTATTTTATATCTCGGCAGCTACTTAACCTATTTAGTAAAGATTTGGTATGTATTCAGTGCATTACGTAAGCGTTTAATTTATAAAATAATAATGTTATTAATCTGCCATTTTGAAAAAAAGTGAAGAATGAAAAATAAATAAATCTCTTACGTTTTATTTTGGTAACTACAAAACCAATGCATGAAAATTTGGCATATATGTAATCGTGTATTATAAACCATGTTCATAAATGCAAATTAAATGGATAAGACAATTATTTCAAAATGGTGGCAATATAAATGTTGTAGGTTCATTTGCAATATCTACCATCCCATTTAACCAATTTCGACCAAAAATGTTATACTGAATGTTTGTATTACAATCATCACGAATAAATCAATTTTTTTTTCATATCTTGAGAAACAATCTACCGATTCCTTCTAAATTTGGTAAACTAGTAGTACTACAGTAGGCCGTATAAATTGAAATGTTTTATTTCCGTTAGACACTTATTTTCAAATGGCGGTAATATAAATATTACCTTAGTATTTTAGATCTACTAAACCAAGCAAACAATTTCAACTTTGCATGGTATGCTGACAATATGTTTTACTAAAGGAAAATAAGTCTGCCCTTTGTAAGATATGGCCACATGAATTATCTAGAGAAACAGTTAACCGATTCCTACCAAATTTGGTAAACATGTAGTACAAAAGTAGGCCATGTAAACAGGCATGTTTTAAGATAGCCAGACACTTATTTTCAAAATAGTGGCCATTTTAACATTTTTATCTACAGAACAATGTATCCAATTTCAAATTAACTTTTTATGCTGGCAGTATCTATACAAGCAACAAATGAACTAATATATAAACTCATTTGTACGCCTTTTTGGACGATAGCACCCCGAGGAACAATTAAAGTTTTGTGTCCTATCTCGGGCAAAAATAATTAGCTGATATCCACTAAATTCATGTGACTAGTTACACTTTTATAGTCCATCAAAATTTATATGACTTAAGAAGGTAGTCACGTATTTTCAAAATGTTTTCAACCGCCTTTAATATAACGCCTCTTATGTCATATTCCTGTGACCAATCAACCAGTTCCCACCGAAAAGCCGTGGTAGCTGAGTGGTTAGACTGCTCGCCTCCCACCAAGGCGAACCGGGTTCAACCTCCGGCCGGGTCACTCTGGGTTTTCGCAAGTAGGGATCGTGCTCGACAATGTCGCTGGTCGGCGGGTTTGCTCGGGGCTCTCCTGTTTCCCCCGCCTTTACATTCCGGCGCTGCTCCATTATCACCTCACTTCGCCCTCATTACCTCTCAAGAGCTCGTTGTTAAGAGCCGCCCAAGTCTCTCAACTCAACTCAACCCACGAAACTTTGCACACATTTAGTTTTACGGTAGGCCATGTTTTAAGTGCATTATTTAGAGTATGGCTGCCATATAAATAATTAAGATAAGTATGTCATATTTATTAAGCAATTTAACCAATTTTATTTCACCTTTGTATGCTGAAAGTATTCATTATAACCACCAATTATGCTTATAGAGATCATATTTTGCCTCCTTTTTGTAAGAGAGTGCCAGGTGATAAAATGCAACATTTATACCATATCTCGGGAAATAATCACCTAATTCCCATCAAATTTTTCCCACAACTAGGATAACAGTAGGCCATGTGAGCTTACATTATTTAAGTGGGTCATACATGTTTTTCAATACGGTGCAATATAGATTATTTAGATAAATTTATCATGTACATTAAATAATTTGACAAATTTCAACTCGACTCTTGTAATGCTAACAGTAGCTATTAGAAGCATCAGATATGCCCATACAGAGCTTGTTTTGAGGTTTTTTATACGATAGCGCCAAATGAGAAAGTAAAGTTTTTATACCATACCTCGGGAACCAGTCAAAATATTTCCACTAAATTCTGCACACAAGTAATGCTGTGGTATGCGATGTAAACTTATATGATTTAAGTTACTCTCGCACTTGTTTTCAAAATGACGTCCATGTATATATTTCAAGTTGGTCATCTCAGACTACCAAAACGTTAGACTGATTACTACCGACTCCACACCAGTTTATGATACGAGGCGTTCTTTGTTCGAGTCCCAGGTAAGGCACATGAGTGTTGTTAATTGGTTCACTACTGTTACATTTGTGTCTGGCGGCATCTCTAATGATATCGCTTTCAACGAGACGTCAAGACCTTCCTACGATCTAACCTTTAAGTTTTTTAATTAAAATATTTTGCATCTATGAACAGGAAAGTAGGCTCATCAGTTATATCAATAACTTCTCTTTAAAAAAATAGTTATAATGCTTGCGATTATGTTTAATAATTGTATTTGTACGCATTTATTCGAAAGACGAAAATAATGCTATGTTGATAATTTAAATAAATGAACATGAAATCTATTATATTTTATCATTAGTATTAATATTTCCTTACATACAACTGTAGTAATAATAATATTAATTATTATTATTGCCCTACTTGGGGAAGGTTTTATTGTACACCATGCTCCATTAAAAGGTTCCAGAATTTTAATTATAAATAAACTCTTAAAAGTAAATTTTTTTACATATTTAAATAAGTAATTTCTTTCGAAATATTTAACAGTGTTGCAATACACACTGAAGAGCCAAACAAACTGGTACACATGCCTAATACCGTGCAGGACCCCCGCGAGCACGCAGAAGTGCCGCAAGACGACTTGGCATGGACTCGACTAATGTCTGCAGGAGGCAATTCACACCATGAATCCTGCAGGGAAGTCCATAAATCCATAGGAGTGCGAGGTGGTGGAGATCTCTTCTGAACAGCACGTTGCAAGGCATCCCATATATGTTCAATAATTTGGTGATTTAGGTGGCCAATGGAAGTGTCTAAAGACAGAAGAGTGTTCCTGGAGCCACTCGGTAGCAACTCTCGACGTGTGGGGTGTCGCATTGTTCTGCTGGAATGGTCCACGTCCGTCGGAATGCACAATAAACATGAATGGGTGCAGGTGATCGGACAGGATGCTTACGTATCTGTCACCTGTCAGAGTCGTATCTAGACGTATCACGGGTCCCATTTCACGCCAACTGCACACGCCCCATGCCATGACAGAGCCTCCACCAGCTTGAACAGTCCCCTGTTGACACGTAGGGTCCATGGATTCATGAGGATGTATCCATACCCGTACACGTCCATCCGCCCGATCAATTGGAAACAAGACTCGTCAGACCAGGCAACGTGTTTCCAGTCATCAACAGTCCAATGGCGGTGTTGGCGGGCCCAGGCGAGGCGTAAAGCTTTGTGTCGTGCAGTCAACAACGGTACACGAGTTGGCCTTTGGCTCCGAAAGCCCATATAAATGATGGTCCGTTGAATAGTTCGCACGCTGGCACTTGTTGGTGCCCCAGCATTGAAATCTGTGCCAATTTGAGAAAGGGTTGCACGTCTGTCACGTTTAATGATTCTCGTCAGTCGTCGTTTGTTCCGTTCGTTCACGATCTTTTTCCTGCCGCAGCGATGTCGAAGATTTTATGTTTTACCGGTTTCCAGATATTCACGGTACACTCGTGAAACGGTCGTACGCGAAAATCCTAATTTTATCGCTACCTCGGAGATGCTATGTCCCATCTCTCGTGCGCCGACTATAACACCACGTTCAAACTCACTTAAATCTTGATAACCTGCCATTGTAGCAGCAGTAACCTATCTAGCAACTTTGCCAGACTCTTTTTGTCTTATATAGGCGCTGCCGACCGCATCGCGTTACTCTGATTGGTTCCATACCTCTGTATATGCACGCCCTTACCAGTTTTTTTTGCTCTCCAGTGTGTATGCATTATTCTTTCATATTCAACGTGCATGGTATTTATTTAGTGAAAATGTCGGTGGTGTGTGTAATAGTTATAGGTCGTTCGCGGTAAACTAAACATTTTCGAAAATCCCGCTTAAGATATGCTAATATGCACATTGAGTATTCTTCCACAATATGTAAAAATAATATTACTATTGGCCTTCCCACTTTATTCGTATGTCTTTAAAGTAAAACTATGAAATTATTAGAAAAGTAAATTGTTTACATGTTGTTTATTTCATACACTTACAGTACTAAAAAATCAGAATCAAAAGAAAAATCTTAGCATTCACAAATGTTTACTTGACACTTATAATTTAGCGTTTTGACATGGGACTACTTTCTCTCCGTCGTTACCAACTTAACTGGGCGCAGGCAGTCAGTGTTCTTGTTAAAGTATATGCAGTTATGGGGTAGTCATATTTTTAAAGTTAAATTTCAGAAGTGTGCTCATTTTACTGTGAAAAGCCTTTCGTAATGAGAAGTGAATGTTGTATAGTCAGGTGCAGTGCTACATTGGAAGGCACTCTACTTCTAACTTACCGCGGCTGGAAATTGTCAACATGTTTTCTATTTGACCAGCAATTGAGTAAATAGCGAGTAAGCAGGAACGCCATAGGGCGGTAACACCCTCCAGTGCCGGTTGAGGTGGCGGGGCATCACCTGGATGTGTAGGGCCGTAGGGAAG
>NQII01001401.1:309613-466484 GCA_002778355.1 Clitarchus hookeri
AGTGACGGCTGTGGTGGCGGGCATCTCCTGGATATGTAGCGCCGTAGGGCAGTAAAACCCCCAGTGCCGGCTGTGGTGGCCGGGCATCTCCTGGATATGTTGTGCCGCCCCCGTACCGGCTGTGGTGGCATGGCATCTCCTAGATGTGTAGTGCCGTAGGGCAGTAAAACCCCCAGTGCTGTCTGTGGTAGCGGGTGCAGCTGCTGGATGTGTAGCGCGATAGGGCAGTAAAACCCCCCTTGCTGGCTGTGGTGGCGGGGCATCTTCTGGATGTGTAGCGCCGTAAGGCAGTAACACCCCCAGTGCCGACTGTTGAGGCAGGGGCAGCTGCTGGATGTGTAGTGCCGTAGGGCAGTGACACCCCCAGTGCCGGCTGTGGTGGCGTGGCATCTTCTGGATGTGTAGCGCCGTAAGTTAGTAACACCCTCAGTGCCGGCTGTGGTGGCGGGGGCAGCTGCTGGATGTATAGAGCCGTAGGGCAGTGACACCCCCAGTGCCGGCTGTTGTGGCGGAAGCAGCTGCTGGATGTATGCTCTAGTATATATGCAAACTGCTGGTTACAGCTCGGTCCACGATCTAAAACGTGTTCATAATGAACGTGTAAATATCGAAATGAAAGAAGTCGTCTTACCAAATAGTTTATAGTAATCGCGTTACGACCTGTATATATATATACGAAATTTTGATATTTTATTTCGTTTCGTGTACGTAATGCCTTCACCTTCAGCCAATAAAACTGTAGAAGATCAAAATAATAAGAAGTATTCCGTTGCACTTATTAGAATTTGTTTCTAAAGGAAACCTTTGCTTTCATTTTCTTTTACTCATCTCAAAAATAACATGTAAATTCCGTTTTTTGGTGGTAAATCACTACCTCACTTAAATCATGTTAATTTTCATTGGTTTGTTACTGGCTGAACATAATACCAGTATATTCACTATGAACAACACATTTTTGGACATGTTCTATACAGACGTATCTTACATACACAGAATAAATCGTGAACTGAGCTGTATTATGTGTGGTGTGGTGTTGTAAACTGTGTATTGGCGACAGGGCTATGTTCAAGACTCTGTCGAAGACATCGCAGACTCACATGCTGATAGACTGCGACACAGACCTCATATTGGAGGTTCTTAAGCAAGCCAGAGACGTCAACATGCTGGGTGACTACGAGAACTACTTGTTCACGTCCTTGGTAAGTATACTCACGGAGATTACTTGAGTTACAAGTCTAATTGCATCATCATGACCATAGCAAATATCCACAGTAACTCCCCTGTTCAGCATGGAATGGCAGCTTGACGCCGTGGTAGATGTTCAACAAACTGCTTGAAGATTTCCGAAGGTATTTGGAGACGATGCAGACAAAAGTGCTCCCGAAAATTACTTAAGAGTGTGTGGATTCATACAGTTATTAGGTGGGCCCATACATGCTCAACTGGGTTCATGTCCAGGGGCCAGGGAATATTTGCAAATCTTTGTATTGCTCCTTCGACCACTCCTAGAGACAATTTTTGTCAACGTATGACCCGATGCATTGTTCTGCTCTCCATCCTCGAGTAACAGTCACAATGTATGGTCAGGGTTACCAGACAATCAGAATAAAAAACACGATGTTCAGTGTAGAAAAGGTGGACATTTAATTTAAAAGAAGTCTAATGTAATTTCATTAGCACTGCAAATTATGTATACTAAAATACCACGACACATTTTTTTTTCTTTTACCGTAATCTTAATATTGTTTAAAAAATTGTTTATTTTATCAACTTATTACTATTTTAAGGAACCAATTTTCTGAAATAAAAAAATTATAAAAAACATTGATTAATAACATAAAACAGCGTTCCCATTTTCAGTTAACATAAAATATGAAAGCTTGCGATACGAAAATTAACTTGAATGCTTACATTTGTTTTACACAACAAAACGTTTTAATACTGTACTCTCCCTGCAGTATAAAAATTAAAATATATATATAAATCTTAAACTCGCTTACATATCTACAAAATAACAAAAACCTTTATTACTAAGCAACCCAGTGTTGATAACCCAGTGTTAACAAGTTCGGTTGCACAAAAACTAGCAGACAAATACTATCTTTATCAAGTCAGAAAAACTGAACATGTTTTATTACCGTGAAAAATCCGGTCGGATGCGAAATAACGCCTTTTCTGAGAGCCTGGTAACCGTATTTATGAATGTACATAATCTCCAAGTATGAATCGACATCGGCGTCATGTGATGCTCTACAATTTCCATTCGCAATGGTACTGCTTGTCATTCAAGGTACTGCTTGTCATTCAAGTTACACTTTTACCCAGCAGCACATCAACACTTTACCAACTGTTCTGGTTCTAAAATTACTGTCACCCATTCCCGAAAGTTGATAAGGTAGGTAATGTGGGTACACTGTAAAAAAATATGTGTACATCTACACATAAGAATTTTTGGTAATTTTTTATTTTGTTTGTGTAATTTGTAAAAACATCTTCTCTGTGTGTAATTTTACACAAATGTTCTTAATAATCCAGAAAGGACATGTCTTTGACGAAAATACATAAATGTATGCCTTAATAAACGCAATGTTAGGGTTAATTTACACATTTTGAAGTATGTGTAAAAAATACACCTATTTCCTGTATTTAAATATTTAAGTGGCTTATTTTTACTGCTACATGGTCGTTGTATGAACACCCAATGTCAATACAGTTGTATGTCTTCAATTGTGTAAGTTTACAATAACCATGTGTGTGTGTAAACTTGCAATACATTCTGGAGTGCTTGTGAGTGTATATTTACACATACAAATTTTCGGTAATTTTACATTTTTATGTGTAATTTGCTAAAAGAGTACAGCATTTTAAATTTTACACTAATGTTCCTATGATTTCAAGAATAACTACAAATATTTGTTTAAAACATGCGATGTAGCGGTAGGGAGTAGAACTACTTCGAACTCCTTTTGTGTGTTCAAAAGGAAAGCTGAACTCCCTCTGGTGGAATATCCTGGCTTTTGTATATAGCTACCTATTCTATATCTGATGTCAATAGTTACACACATTTTGGAGATAACTTTTTATAACTTTGCTAAACTACCAAGTTACAGAACGGAATAAAATAACATGAAAGTTGTAAAAATACACACACAAATTATGTGAATTAACATGATGCAGTTGTAAAATAACACATGCTGACAACAAAATTGCTTAGTAAAACAGTGAAAAATGTACTGAAATTGTGTAATTGCAATTACAGTGAATCTGCGATTTTGCTTTTTTGTAAGTGAGAAAATACACATACACAGTGCTGAAATTATAATTCCGATGTCTGTGTAAATTTACTTGCAGTGGAAAGAAAATACACGAATGTTGCCGTTTATTTTCTGCTACATAGTAATGGTAATTTTACACCATTTTTAAAATTAGTTGTACCTACAATGTATATGTTATTTTACTTATGTCGGATAAATTTACTTGGACGTATAGAGTAAAAAACATTGGCATATACACTGAGTGGCCAAATTATTATGACCACCCCCTCAATACAACGTTGGACAACATTTTACCCTTAATACTTCATGGATTCGTCTTGGCATAGACTCTGTGAGATGTTGGTAGGGGGTATGAGGAATTTGAGACCATATCCGATGAACTGTACTTTCCAATTCCTTAAGATTTTATGGTACTGGATCCAGCTGCCCAATGCCTCGTTCGATCTCATCCCACAGATTCTCAATTGGATTGAGATGTGGTGATTGCGCAGCCCAACTAAGCAAGGTAAAGTCTCTGTCATGCTCTTCGAACCATCTGCGGACAATGCCAGCTTTATGACAGTGAGTATTTTCCTGCTGGAAGTATCCATCCCCAGCAGGGTATACCATTAACATAACAGGATGTGCTCGATCTGCGATAACACTTAAATACCCTTGGGCATTTAGACGTTGTTCCACAGGAATCAAAGGACCCATGCAATGCCAAGAAAACATCACCCAAGCCATAATATTGCCTCCACCAGCTTGAAGTGTTGTGGCAATGCTGTTGGGGTCCATGCCTTCGTGCTGTTTTCTCCATATTCGCCCTTTGCCATCTGTATGGTGTAATTGAAAACGCGATTCATTGGACCACATTACCCTTTTCCTGTCCTCTACTGTCCAATCCTTGTGCTCCTTTGCGAACTGGAGACGTCTGTTCTTGTTCAAGGCAGACAGTAGAGGCTTTCGAACAGGTCATCGGCTTCCATAGCCTATACGGTGTAATGTGCGGTGAACAGTTCATTCAGAGACCTTCGCAGTTGCTCCTTGATTAATATTCCCCACAATTTGACGTACTGTTGCTCTTCTGTTGGACTGGACAACTCTGGCAAGTCTCCTTTCAGATAGAGCATTCAGTAGCCTGTGACGACCACAAGCCTGACGTTAGGACCCGGTTTACCGCTGCTCTCGAACACTTCACAAGTGCAGCCGTTTTGTTGATACTGGTTCCGATGCTTCGAGCGCCTACACTCATCGCGCGTTCAAACGCAGTTAAATCACGTTTTTTGCCCATTTCTTCGCAAGCGACACAGTGCAATTGATGCTTCACTTGTCCTGCATTCCCTGCAACGTGAAGTTATGGCCGATCTACGTATAAGTGTCAAGTGGTCATAATAATTTGGCCACTCAGTGTATAGGTGTAAAATTATACCGCTGTCAGTGGAGACACTGCTGTCACGTGTATTTAGTGTAAAATTGCACAAATTTTATGGTGTAGGTTATGGAGGGAGACCTTAATATCTCGTCGACAGCGAGGTCATTATAGACGGAGCAAATTGCTCAGAGAAGCAAAAGCGGGGGAGGAATCTGCCACGGCCTGTAGGAACCATCCCAGCATACGCCTAGGGCGATGTCGGGAAACTGAAACCAGGAAGGTCGGACAAGATAACTGACCCAAGTCCTCTCAAACATGCGAGTACAGTGCTTTACCATCATACCACCTCGCTCGGTAAAGCTGATGACCTTCCTCTTTTCAACGTCTGATCAATCGCGTGTTTTACCCATGATGGCATTGGTTGATATGTCTGCAAAGAGCCTACATCTCACCTTTTAAACCAAACAAACCTTCTGGCGACATGCGTCTTGTTTTACTGGCTACACGCAGCTGATGTAAAATAAAGCGTAGTGTCATAATAATGTGATTCGGTCATTAATATCTGGTAAAATACGCACTAGTCCTAAAGAGTTCTTGTCGGTGCATCAAAATATGCAAAAACCCAGGAATGTCTGTCAAGTTTAATTAGCTCAGTTACTTAAAAAACAATCTACGGTTGTGGAAAGTCATCATTTATATCAAAGGACTACTCCAACAAAGTAATCATGTTTGCACGAATATCTCCAGCAAATTCGGTTAGCACAGCTTGGTAACACATAAGACAAAGGCAGCAGAACGAAGTTGCAGACATATTTTGTCTTGCATGATGTAAATTGCCTGTCGAGACTGTGAAACTACATCGTTTCTTGTCAGCATGGTTATATGACGACCATTTTATGTCCATTAATGGGTCAAATAGCAAATTCAACCTTCTAGCATGACAACCTAGCTGTATTTGCGGAATAAAACATGCAACACAAACTTGACGATATCACACATATAGCCAACATATCATCGATATTTCTTTATTTACAAATACTGATACTGAATATAAGATTTATAAATTATAAATATTCAGTGATATTTCGTATTGCATATCCAAACTGTACGGAAATCAATGCATTAATATCCAGTGTCACAAGACTCGCTCTTCACTTATCCAACTACGCCCCAGGGATACCACGAAAAGACCAAGAATACTGCGTATCCAGCGAGTTCTCAATGGTCCCATTTCGACGCGAAAAGTTTCCGCTGGCATATTCTTGTGACAAAAGCAATCGGATCGAAAAGTTAAGGTCTTCATATCCAAACCAAATGTGGGAAATAGACACTATATCATTTTTTTCTGACTGCATAACCAAACCGAAAGTAGGAAAATGGACATTACACATTGATTATTTTGGTTTGTGTATCCAAAATAAAAGTGCAAAAATGGCACATTACTCTATTTGTTCCAGTCAACATGTCCATGTGTCAAATGGAACATTTGTCAAAAATTTCCTTTAGTGTATCCGAAGACAATTTGCACCATTTAGATATGCAATAAAGAACAATTACCCTAAGTATAATTACGAAAGTCTATCACGGTGAAACAATATACAACACATAAGTTGTTGTTTTGTTAAATGGCCATTACAGACCAACTGCATCAGCAGATGTAAATATGTATCTCAATAGGAGTAACGATTCGTTACTACATGTGCAGTCCCTAGTTGTTTTGTTAAATAAATTTTGTGGGCCAACCGTACTAGTGTAAGTGAAATACCACGAGAGGGGTAACGAATCATTACTCCCTGTGTATTACATGATAAAAAACACAATGTGAAAAAATATAACATGCAATACAAATAGATGTTTTGTTAAATGGCAATTACAGTCCAACTACATGAATGTATGTGAATATAACACACAAAGGGAAACTTGGAAGAAACAACAACAGAGTGCCCTGCATGTGATGGTAGCTGTGAATGTGCAGGTTCTTGTAGCCTCTCCAAGCCAACACGATCCACTCGCGGATGATCTTGACCTACATTTCCGAGTTTCGTCTCTCCGCGGGAACCAGGAAGAATGTCGTCGGGTAGTCCCTCTGCACGTCTCCGGAAACTCACTGGCCACGAGCCTTGCATCCGTTCCTGTTCTTCCGCTTGTCAAGTTTGGATTCGTCGATCTCGACCATCTTGCCCGGCCTCCCTGTGTGTTTCCTAGACGAGAGAACCCAGTATATTATGCATACTTGGCGACAACAGTCCGACTAGGTGACGACCGTTTTCTCTGAGCTCTGCAACTCGATGACTATCAACTGCTGTCGCAGGTACTTTATGAGGTACAAGAGCAAGCACAGCTTGATGATCTTGCCAGGATACATGTTTGAATCGCCGACGATACTGCCTCTCCTCGCCGAGACTTTTAAATTACACTCTCTCCTCTAATCTCGTCTTTGACGCCAGTAGAACAGGCTCCTGTTGTCAACGAGTTCTGCTTCTTCGCCGCAGCATTCGCACCATATCGATGGCTTGAAGATGTGTTCTGGGAGAAATGTGTTTTCGTCGGGTGATGAATAGAAGATGATTGTCTTGGGTTCAACATTATTACCTTACAGCCAATACAAATCTTTGTTTCTTGGTAATCCTCTTGGATACACAATGCGAAACAATCTATGTTAAACTTTGATTGGCTATATGGTATAAAACTGTATACACAATACAGCACTGATAAGTCAAGTAAATCTTTTTTCTTATTTACTCTATATGACTCTAATATTCTTACTGTGGTTTTCCCATTTAAGTATGCAATACAGAAAAATTACCAAATTTCAAAATCTCACAATGTTCTTTTGTAGCAATTAGTGGCAGGTATTCCCACTTTTATACTTACGATTTTGTCACTCCATTAAAAAAATAAGGGTTAATTTTCTAGTGTTTGTAAATAATCAGAAGGAAATTCTCCTCTGTGTGTATTGCAGGATGCGCACACGTTGGACTACGTTGAGTTCCAGACCTTCATGACGAACATCACATTCCTGAGGCTGGTGAATCCTTCCAGCCTGGAGATGCAGGAGGCAATGAGAGACTGGGACTCTCGGGGCTGTAGACATGTCTCTCCGGACAACATGAGGGTGAGTTTCAGACACAGGGGTGGCCAGAGCTCTCGTAATGGGTCGCGCCACTCCCATAACAAAGTGCTAGCCTTGTGCGTGAATGAAGCCTGTCCATCATTTTATGACATCAAAGACTATGTGAACTTAACTGGTCAGAAATACGCAACTGGTGTTTTTATCAAAGCATGTTAATGTATGGCTTCAGCAATAAAACAACTGCCGCAGTTAACCATCATTGTTTAAATATACAGGCCACAAAATTATCATTGTTTTGGGCATCACAAATGACGATGTTCAAAAATATAGCTTCAACTATGTCATAGCATGCCATCTCCTGAATATTCCTATCTCCATACTCAAAAAACAGCCTTTAAATTCAGCTTGTAATGTGGCTACGGATGGTTTCTCCATGAACAATGGAGCCCATCTTCTCCTAACACGATGTAAAATTAACAATTAAAACTTTTAAAAAGCAATGGCCATATTCTATTTATTTTTACTGTCATGATATGAAGACACCTATCGCGTAACTACTATATTAACGATGCGAAATGGTACTCTGTAATTCAGAATGTTGCCAGGGAAGTCTTTTGAATGGTCGTGACTGTCTTTACACAATGCAGGCAAGGTATCTATGAACTGCCCAAAGTGGAAAGAAAATGGCATACATATTGCAGTTAATTCAAGCGAACTCACTCCAGGCATAAAAGATACGTACCAAAAAGGCCATAAAAGAAGCAATATCAGATTATTTTATACGTATGCACGAATATACAATGTCTGGAATACATTTAGAAAGTACACTTAATTTTTTACTAATGATACCTTACCACTTCTCTCTAATGTAACCACTGTTCTATGAGTCTGTCATATCGTGGTTATGTAAGAACGAAGTGTTAGAGAAAAATAAAATTCACTTCATAATACACTTATTTTCAAAAATGATTGATCACCATAAACGAATCACGCGAGTACAACGAAAGTTACCACACAGTATCATCATACCCCGACATGTGTCCCATTTGCGTTTAATGCGGTGTGCTTGCGCGGATGTGCCTCAATATGGGCATATATATTCCTCCCTTCCCTCACTCATAGCTGCAAGATACCGAATAAGGCCTTATTAGCAGTGTGGCTTTTCTCAGCTGGGTGAGTTTGAAAGAGGCAGCATCGTCGGCCTCCGAGAGGCGGGTTGGACATTTCTGCGCATTTCTCACCACTTGAAGAGTTATGCCTACATTGAGTGTCTGTGCTGGACGCAGTGGGAACAGGAAGGTACACACACCCGTCGAGAAGGCTTGAGTCGACCTCGGTGGACCACCAGCAGGTAGGTTCGTTTCATCGTGCGACAGGCTGTAAGCACTCCACGACCATCGCTTTGCACAATCCAGGGACATGTCACGGCAGCCGGGGACACGCCTGTGTACACCAGCATCACATCCAGGCGGCTAGCAGAGCGGGATCTGTCGTTGCGGCGTCCCTTACGACGTCTACCATTATGACCTGAGCATCGCCGAGTACATGTGACTTTCTGCCGGGAACGGGCAGCATGGCAGCTTGCGGGTTGGCAACAAGTAGTATTTAGCGACGATTTACGGTTCTATCTGGATATGGATGACCGCCGAATTCGAGTCTGGGGACATCCTGGCCAACGCCGTGATCCACGCTTCATTGTAGAGCGGCACACCACCCAAACAAGAGGTGTCATGGTGCTCGTAAAGATAATTGCATGATAAATGTCTGAAATAGGGCCCCTGAACGCTTTTTGAGCACCAAATTTAAATGGGTCCCAGGTTTGCATGTTCACCAGTGATAAGCTTGTGGCAGTACCAGGTGGACCTGCCACTCCCAACCCACTAACACTGAGGACTGACTGCCTTTTTTCTGATGTAATATTTTAGTGACTGAAGTTTATGCTTCCTGTTCTCGAAAGGTGCAATAGCCATTTCCGGTCACACCTGTGATGACAATATGTAGTGCTTAACTTATATCGACGATGTAACTACTGTGCGTGGTGATGGTCAAGATGTATATTTTGGTTGCAGGTGGCACCAGCCTTGATGTACGACGCTGTGTCCATGTTCGCCATCTCCCTCATCAGAGCAGACGCCTCTCAGCCAATAGAAACAGAGTCACTGAACTGCACACAGCCTGAGGCCTGGTTTCACGGCGAGCATGTCAACACCTACATGAAAATGGCAAGTCGCATTAACTATCTTGTTAGTTGCTGCCTGTTGTACAATGCAAGACATGCCCTGGCATGCTTGTATTTCAACAGTTGCCCCCTCATAAATTTGCATTAATTATTTCAGTTTAACTTTTGAAAACTAAGTTTTTTTTTATTTTACAGACAACATATAATGTGTAATTTGAACTTGTCTAGGACACGTTATTTTTATAAGCACTATAGATATACCAAGGATTTATTTTATTTTAATGTGACGTTTTCAGCAATTTCGCGATTTTTCGTGGAAACAATTTTAGTCACGCGAGTTTTCGCACCCCTAGTTATTAGTATGTGTGCAGTTGTGAATATGATAGTTTTCTCGATATTCTCGGCTGCTCGTTAAATTGTCAGCGTCGCGAGCGGGAAAAATTAAAAAAGTGTGCTGAGAAAACTCTATGCTTTCCCCCAAACCCTTTCAATTTTTGCCATCCAATCGCCGCCACTGCCATCCACTCTTGAGGCAGCCAAGTGTAAAAAATTGCTGCGGTGCTATAGAGAACAATAACGAAAATTGTATGACTGTTGATTTTTGTTTGACATAAAATGTATAAATATTTAAATATAAAAATTTTGTAATACTTTTTGTTAATAATTTTTTGAGTAGTCTTTTAAAAAATTATAAGTAATGAAAAAATTTATTTTTGTTATTTAAACTTTTTATTTTCAATTTTCATTTCCAATTTTACAATGGCAAGCGAATTTTATTCTTCAGAACATATGAAATTATTTCACCAATTAATTTTTTTTTTTTAATATATATTTCAAATTGCGTTACCTTATAAGTTTTATTAATTTCTAACTTACCGTGTTTTTTTTTTTTATTATTATTGAAATGAGTTGTTTAACTTTGCGAGGAATGTTATTTTGAGGGAAGGGGGGGAATATTTTAAGTATAAAGTTTCAATTCAAAATAATGTGAATATTTTATTTTCCGTACTTCTTAGTACGTTAGAAATAAACATTCTATATTTACATTTAATCTTAATTGTTAATGTTTGTTGTTCATCGTTCACATTAAAAGTCATCATCCAAATTCCGCATTAATCATTTACATTCCACATCCATCTTAACAATTTAATTACATGTTTAAAAGTTTTCCGTTTGGGTCCCTTACATCGGAATATGCTATTTAACACCAAAATGTGCATTGGTTTGTGGTTTTCTGTGTTCTTCCTATGTGTTATATAACTTATATCATGGCAGTTTTCCAGTCATTGAAAAGTTTAAAAATATTATTACTGAAAATGTAATGTTAAAAATCAATAAAACAATATTATTTTTGTTGTGCCAGGTATTTTGTGATACATCGACTTCATTCACTGTTCGACGGAGCAGGTTACAACTGTTACATGAAGGTCAAATGTAGTGATTGGTAACATTTTCATGGTTCCTCAACTTGACTTGTACAAGTTATACCTTTCTACAGATATACTCTCAAAAGTTCTACTCCTCACCTTGCTATAGTTCGATGTGAATTTCGAGTCACATTTAAGACATGTCTATGCTAAGTAAATTGGTTCCAGTGAGTCTTCGGTTCCTGATTCTCGGCACAGTACTGACTTATTTAGGCAGCATAAAGGTCTATGCAATCACGTATTGTTGTACCTAAGTAAATATGCTCGGGCTTGTTACACTCAGTGTCCGACTGGCAAGTGTACTGGCAGAAGAACTGCCTCGAAGTCACAGCACATGGCGAACGCTAATTCCTGAATGTCAGCCCCGGAGGCTGACCATTGTTCACAAACTGCAGAGCTTCGACATCCACAGCAGCATTCAGAGGACAGACACTGCTGAATCGTCATTTTGGATAACCGTGGCCACTCACCGAAATACGAAATACCTGACTGCCAAGTTGAATTTTATACAACTGTGCAGATAACCGTAACCACGCGAGTCAAGAAACTTTTTATATAATAGATTGAAATACTACACATTCCCTTTCATTGCATGTTATTGTACAACCTTTCCCTTGGAACCGAGCAAGTACACACTGTCTAACAAAGTAGGTTTGTTCAATGACAACTTGACTTGGTGTATTGGTCTCGGTTCTTCTGCCTAGAAAAAACCAACTTGGTCATCAGCTCGCAGCGCATATCGTTATACCCGGAATGCTCGTATTCGTTATGTCTGGACAACACCGCCACTTGAAACACGTATAGTCGTGATAATCTTGCTGGTTGATTAACATATGCTTGTTCTTTATGAGCTTCCGGGAACACGATGTTGGGTGAGATGTGTAAGGGGCCAGTTTGTAGATCCTGAGTCACGTTATTCCCATACCAGACCATCTCCAGCCAGCAGTTTTGTAAATATACTCCATTATTCGTGAGAAATCTTCTTCGTCCACTCTCACAACATTCGTAGCTTCGAGGTCAAGCAAAATGTTAAATTTAATAGGTGCATGTATTGTAACTTTCTCGCCAACCTAGTTAACTAAACACCGTTTGATGTGGTACAATTAATGGCGTATGTCCTTAGTTGAACTGGCTGTATTTTCAATTTCGTGAGTCTTTAAATTGTGTCGAAATGCAGTTCGGCCAACATAAAAGCTGTTGATATTCAACTGTACTCTCGAAAATGCTGCAGTGATTTATGATGTCATTGTTAACTACCAAATGCAAGCTCGAAGTTTCCTTCATTTTATATAACTCTTTATAAATACAAATGTTAATCATGAAGTTTACATAAAGGCAAGGGACTGTAAAATCATTATTTTAAATTAAAATATGTAGTACAAAGTGACTCTTAATGGTACACAGTTATCCCAAATGGCTGTGGTACGTGCTGAAGTCCAAACACAATGTGTCATCACCTAGTCAGGTTTTAGGGTTTCTCAATAATCGAAACAAGATAGTTTAAAATTCGGAGTATGGCTATATTGAGGATACGGCCAAGGGTTTTACATTAATACATTTTTGTTAGCGGGTAATATTTTTTTGTGGATATGGAAACTAAATGAAAGTAACGAAATTAATACCACGCACTTATGGCTTAAATCAACAGACCTAGACGAGATATTCCATTTTACACCAGAATCAGTGCGCCAGCACATCGGAGTTGCGAGATATAATTGCCGGAAATTTTCGCCCATGCCCGAAATTTCCACCAGTCGTCACGGGCCTCCACCTGCACCTCGCACATGCGCGGTGCCAACTCAATGCCATTCTCCCATCCATAGTCTTACGCCCGATCGAACGATATCACAATATTTCAATCGTGTTATTAGTCACGTAGTTATAGTGCAAATATTACCTCACCGTTTTCATTATGGTGCCCCAAGTGCCGCGCCATTTCTTTAGTGGGACCCGGGGTTTATTCTTAAGGTAGCTTTGCAGGTGTCTTGGATCAACATCGTGACTTGTCCATCAGTTATTATTCTTACTTCTCTTGTTAAGTTCTTCACATACTTGCCATAATCCTGTATGCAGCCTCCATAGATCTTCATTTCCGTTTTCCGTCACAAAACTATTCTATGAACTTTATTATTCTCCTTAAAAATACTTGAATAATTCTTCCTATGTCGACGGTTTTCTTATAATATTTGGAGTCTCGCTGCAGGTGTCGTGCTGTTCTTCAAAAGCCGTCGAGTTTTTCTGACTCTCTTCCTCATTTCTTTCAACAGTCCATAACTATTCCTTACTCGATACATGTTGGTCGCCAACTCTTGCGACTGTTTCTCTGCAGTTCAAGTTCCTGGGTCTCAGCGGTGAAGTGTCGTTCGACATGAAGACTGGGCGCAGGAAGGACGTATCACTGGAACTGATAGAGGTATCGCACGCCAAGCTGAGGAAGATAGGCAACTGGAGCATGAACGTTGGTATCACAGAGGAGAAGGACTATGGCGAGCAGGTGTCGCAGGAGGCAAGGGCGATGATGCAGAACAAGACCTTCATAGTTGCCTCCAGAATCGTGAGTAATCAATAAGTTTTTTTTTTCATGCTGCGCTTACAAGTCGTATTCAAGTGATAATTCATATATTAAATGTGACGTACTACAAGAGATTGGTTTTCATTTTTAAAATGTGGTGTTGCAGTTCCTCAGCACAGTTTTTACGTCGGGCTGGTCCTAATATCCGCCTATTATGGAAACGCTAATGTTCATCCCTGTGGCTCACAACACTCAAGTATGAGATAAATAGGTTGAGAGTCACAGTGACAATGAAAGCCCACATGTAGTTCCAGCTGGAGGCAGGGTCAAGTATGGATGAGAATAGACTGGTGCTAACAGGAGTCACCTGCCCTATCTGAGATACAGACTGTCACTCCGGCCAGCCTGGAGAATGGATGAGGTGAGACGAGTCTGGAGTGGAGACGTGGTGGAATTAAGACATGGGGAGGAACTGGAGACCCCCGAGAAGACCAGCACACCACGGTCCCGCCACACTACCCCCAAGAGAAGCCCCCGGCCGAAAACTTCCTGCCTGCTGACTAGCCAATTGAGCCTATTGTGAGCCCATGAATTACAGTATGGCTTAAAAGGGAACATGGCAAATACCTGTATGCTGGCTTTGGCCACACTGCATGCTAAATGTAGTGTTGACTCCTGATTCCTTGGAATGGGACCACCTTCATATAAACAGTGGCCAACTCTGGCGACGTCTTTGTTTCCTAGTCAAATTGAGCACCTTTAAATCTATTTCTGAAATTTTTAACGTTTCAATTCACGGTAAATTGAGTAAGTTTATTTCAGTTTTATAGATCAGAGTACTAATGGATGTAATATTGAAACTTTTAACCATTCCTCTGTGTGATGTAAGGAACGCACGATACAATTCGTCAAGTCTAAAGCGGTGTAAATTTACATGTGAAGCCAAAGAATGAAAATTTATTAGAAAATAGAAACTAATAATTTCTTTCTAAAGTAGTCAGTTAACTAAGAATAGTGTGTAACAAAAAACGAGTGTAAAAATTTTAACAAGTAGTTTTCTGATTAAATTTACTAGGTCATATGTCTTGACTAGGCCCGAATTGGCAATGATATAGTTTTTGATCAAGTGTTTTTGTTTTAGTTTGTGATGCTGTGTCTCAAGTGATAATCTCAACACTACGAGCACAGAAAGATGATGAAATATATTTTCTGAAGTTCCTGGGTCTTTGGAATATAGTCAGTCTTCATTATTTTTATTCGTCTGGATAATCACTGAAACATACACAGTAAATAAGAGTGCTTGTGAATATTTTTATTGCCCTCTCGGCGCCATCATCCCATATCAGTTTTGCTGTCATGTTGTAAAGGTGAGCAAAGCAAAACAATACTAGGAAAGATAATATACTACAAATTTTGAGACGACTCTGTAAGTTACAGCGATTCGCGGTTATCAACATTAGAAGATTGCTTCTAATGTTATGCATACAAACCTCAGTTTCTTCGTGATATTGTTGATTTTAAAATAGTAGCATCGGCATAATTCAGGATAGTCTTCCTTTGCACCTACAGCAACAAACATGAAGTTTGTCATTAACTGCGTAGTCAGTATAATTATTGTAGCTTGCAGTTGCTTGCTGCCCAAGATATGAATGAGGCCAACCCAAAGATAACTCCAACTGAACTGTACAAAATTGATACAAACTGTGTGCAAAATTCGAAATGCTTTTCTCAAAGTTTTCAATGTGTTTCGTAGGGCAGGTGTTAGTGAGCGACTATTTTACGAGTGCTTTTAGTAAAACACAAACGGAAAATGATAATTAAGTTTGATTTTAGAGACTAGTGTTCACCAGTCTCGTGCACTGTGGTTATCAAGTCCCAGAGGAGAGCGTGATTCACTGCTGTGTACAACTTTCCACATTGCTCTCTGACAATGCCGAAAAACTAAAGCGACAATGTTAAGGTGTTAATGCAGATCACATCGAGGTATCGGGATAGCAGATCTACCTCTGGAAATGTTTCCGGTAGAGGCATGTTGTTATAAAGACTCCGCGTCATGTCGCTGGATGATGGACAAAGGAAGCCACTGGCTTAACTCGTACCTGTCTCACAATGAAATTAGTCCCCTTGATGTCCTTATGGGTTCGTCCAGAATTGTCCACTATGTATGAGCACCCTTGCAAGTTTATTGCTCCCAATACAATATATATGTGAAGTCCGGATGATTCAAGTGACTGCCAATTCTATGTGATTTTCACCCTGTCTGTCACAGTCTCATTATTTGGCCTCTCTCAAACTCTATCAGTTGTTCATACGGCTGTCTCGTACACCTCGGCACTCTATTGCTGCAAATATCGTGCCTGTTCTGCTTACATATGTGACTTGAAGAGTGGCAGCAGCGCCCTCGTGTGACGTACATATGTGCATGCCTTTAGAACAAAAAATCTGAGTCTTTTTCGTATAATCAACCGACATTACTATTTCCCAACTTTAATTATCATTGAATTATCTTTACGTGTATGTTCGTAGGTGCCGTTAACGTACTATTGTTTTTGAATAATTTTTCTTTTCGTTCTGGATCTGAATGTGTAAAAAAATTACACAGGTAGCCTACTATAGCTAGAAATAATTATCGTTGACCCAATAATAAAACTGTGTATTTAAATCCAGTTGCAGTTTTGTCAAAATTCTATAAATCGATTGCAGTTGCCACTAATTAAAATCTTTATTTGTTAAATGAATTAGACAATGGACTACTTTTCATAATACTTACAACTTTTCTATAAGTCGTCCAATCAGTGTTTATATAAATATATTCAATCTAACAAGTTTTCAGCTAACTACGGGCCATATATTCTCTAATCCACTAATGATCTTGTTAGTTTCGTATATATTTATTGTTGCCAGCTCAGTGGGTTTTTCTATCAGATTTCGTGAATTTTAATTCCTACCTAGTGGGCAAAATGTTATCTAGTGGTAAGTGGATAATAAGTAAATTTTTTTTTTTTTAATTTTCGGTGGTCAGTTTCATGGAAGGAAAAAATATTTATCTCTATTGCCCAAAAGATGGATTTATAAATATTTCTACCATATTTCTATAGTTGTTACTCATTAATCGATAGTGTTTCATCATTATATTTATTTCGAACAGTGTCGTTGCTAATTCAGTTTCTTGTTCTTTGTCACTGCTACAGTTATAAATACATATGGATTTGTGTAAATATGCCTGTGCCAAAGAGAAATAAGTTTTAAAATAGATATCACTATTATTTTAAGTTTAATACTTATTATTCTAAATTTGAATAAATACAATGTCATAACCTAATGGAATCTGATGTATTTACACTTGCGGCCTAGTATAATTCTCTTTCTAAGTATTGACAACACTGTTTGATTGTTAACGATTGTTCTGTTTGTTTCCCAGGGTCCACCGTATCTCGGCTGGAAGAACCGGAGTGCGACAGGGAATGACCGTTTCGAAGGTTTCTCTTTGGATCTCATTGACGCAGTAGCAAAATTCTGGAAATTCAAGTCATACGAGTTCGTCATTGTTGCAGATAATCAACATGGGAAACCAGACAAAGTTACCGGCCAGTGGAACGGGATAATGGGAGAAGTCATCAACAGGGTATTTTAACACCGAATTATTTGTGGCTTACTAACAGAGGTTGACATAATTGCTCTAATTCTATCGAGTTTAAACTTATTTTAACAAAATGTCGTTTTGAAATGTTTTCTACGAAATAAAGAAAATCACTTCTGCAACAATGAATATTTTTGCAATACACTAGACAATTCATTCAGCATATACGTTAGCCAATGGGGCAGAATATTTTTAACTGCAAAAATTACTTCCTTAAAACAGTATAAATTCCAACAGGTTACTTAAACTTTTAAACCATGGGTGTAGTTATAACTTCAGTTATTGCAATGAACTTATTCTGTGTACATCACTCTAATAGTATCAATGTAATGTTTGGTACCATCAGTAGCAAATAATAAGTGAACACGCTCTCTACTGCGAATGTTTCCTGCGAACGGTTAGGCGCGCTCTACAGTGGCACGGGTGCGGGTACGGGTCACGGAAGCGGAGCACACAACACACTCCGTGTTCAATATACTATGAGACGCATAACGCGCGGATACACGTAAGAAAGCTGGGCATCTCCCAGCTTTTCCGTGTCCGGGAATCCGTGTAGCCAATAGGAATCGAGTATTTGGTTTATTGGTATTCGTTGTCGTGGCCATTGTAATGTACACGGCAACGAGGTCATGAATTTGCAGTGGCTATTATAGTTTTTGTGTTAATAAATAAGTGCACGTGGTTTGGCAGTGATATTTACTCAGTGTTAAACACTGTGAAAATATACAAAATGAGATGTGTATATTATGAAGCCTGTATCAGTAATTTGCAACAGCTGAGTATTTTTGATTTCGTAAGTTGCAAGACTGTACGTTTCTTCGTATTGTAGAATGGTTAAAATTCATCCCAGGTCGTCGGCTTGTTTCGCTTGCGTTTCCCAGTCCGTTTTCTTGCGTATCTGTGCATTGTAGCAAAGGCCTTGGAATAGTTGCGTTATTGAACACCGTTCATGCGCAGTGCAAGGTCACATATGCTCGCTCTTCTGCAACATGTGTTTATATTAGGAATTGTGTATGTGAGATTTAACTGTTAGAAATACTTATAACGTACTTTACAAGTTAGGCCTATGCAAAACAGATAACTTACAATATTTTTTGATCTTGATGTCCATAACCTGGATATTTTAGTTGGTTTCACAATCGAAAAACATAGGCATAGGGCATAACAGTAGAACATTCACACGACCAGAATATCTGCGATATTCGTTCACAGTTGAATACATTTGCATTATTTTCAGCAAACGAAATTTCGCGACGAATCTGATGTCCGTTGGCAGTGTTAGTAAATAATTGATTTTCATAACAGATTGTGGAATTGTGTTTAAAATGTATTTTCATTTAGAATATTTGGCATTTCTGCTTTGCTTTAAAATCTTTGATTTTGAGATCGTAAAGATGCTGATAACATTTAAAAATTTTCTGCTTGTAAACTTTCACTTGTACTTTCCCCTAAATGTATACATTGCGACGATTCTTCGTTCCTGCGGCATAACTGTTCTTCCATTTTAAATAAGCAACTTCTTCGAAAACTGTATACTCTTCTCAAATTGGCTGTTTCCCCATGCACGTGCATAATAAATCTAAAATAACAACTTCCTTTGTGCATTAAGTCGGGAACTCTCACGCACACACGTTACGCGCAGTTGTGAATCGATACGTTCGAAAACATGGTAGTCAATTCTTGTGCACACGACCTATGTTATATGGTATGGTTACTGTTATGCTTTAGATTGTGAACAAAGCTTCACCCTTACTGTGACAATACAACTATTTGTTCCTATGTGTGTGTTCACAGAGAGCAGATATGGGCATTTGCGACCTGACAATATCCTTTAGTCGCGGTTCAGCTGTCGACTTCTCGACTCCATTCATGAACCTGGGTAATGTACTATTGCCTCCGTTTTACATTGCTAGCCTTCTTGTCTCTTATAATGTTGTTCTTTGTTCTATGAATGTCAGAGTAAAGATCCATGCACAGTTGGGTGTTTGCTTCAACCCTGGTGGGCCCTGTTTGCTTTTTTATGGTAGATTTTACAACGAATTCACGGGAGAACTCACGCGTATTTAAACAACGTCCCCTCAGTGTGAGTGATAATCTCAACTTCGACACTTTTTAATGAGCTTTCAAAGCCTATGGTTATTCGATGACTAGAAATATTTCCTACGAATTCTAGTTTATTCTAGTTCCTGCAGTATGCCAAAAACATAAAACAAAATGTTCACCATGTTGTGGATCACATGATATGCTGTACAGTGCCCGAGATACGAGAAAAATAATATCACACACAAACCAAACGTTTCTTTTACAATTTCACTACCTGGACATTAATCACAGGAGAGCCTTCTCCCCCTGGAAGTTATCAGGGTCGTCCATGCATGTACTCGTATGAAAGGACATTGGACGTCAGACATAGTCTGTTTCGTGAAGGAGTGAACTTTTTGACAGTACNTGGACATTAATCACAGGAGAGCCTTCTCCCCCTGGAAGTTATCAGGGTCGTCCATGCATGTACTCGTATGAAAGGAAATTGGACGTCAGACATAGTCTGTTTCGTGAAGGAGTGCACTTTTTGACAGTTCNGCCTTCTCCCCCTGGAAGTTATCAGGGTCGTCCATGCATGTACTCGTATGAAAGGACATTGGACGTCAGACATAGTCTGTTTCGTGAAGGAGTGAACTTTTTGACAGTACTGAAAGTAGCCTTGATACGGTTATTTCCATGGCAGAATAGTCTCTGATGACATGCTGGGCAGGTCGACAGTCAGCTGAGTGTGTTTATGTAAACATCATTTGTGGTGGAGAGAGAGACTGCTGTATCTACGGAAACATTTGTAAACAGGACTGTCTTCACAACTGTCAAAGAAGTGCCTTCCTTCATGAGAGAGACTATGTGGTAGCTGCAGCCGTCATGGTGAATGCATAGTGCACGCGTGGTAATTACGAACAAGGCAGTGTAAGTGGCACGTACAGGTGCGGTTACTACATCGCTGAGATTCTAGACTAGTCTCAGATACCTCACACGACAGTGGGTGATAAGGGCTGAAATGGGATCGTGAAGGGATTACAGCACCAAACCCCACATACAGTAAACCACAAAAATATTGGAGCCATCACAGCCTCCAGGAATGGTGCAAATCGTAACAGTTTTTTTACAAACAGCTGTAAAATATTTTGGTGGTTATCGGGAAGGGTTGTAAGTAATCGCGTCGCAGTGCCCTTCAGGAAGAGGTTGCACTGGGACTGCAAACCACAAGGTGAGATCACTACGTGAATGCCACCTGTCGTTTACAATAGTGCAAAGTACACGACAGTAGTAAAAACATGTTCCTTCTGGCGCAATGGCAATGGGCATCGGGTTCCGGATTCTTCCATTATCTTGGATTTCGTCACAAGATGACCACCCTACTGTTAAAATGTTCCTCTTTTTCCCTCAAAATGGTCCATTTTGATTTCTAAAATTCCCATTTCGCCCCCATTATTTTCCTTTTGCCCCTCAAGAGTCCCCGACATTCCCTAGGAATGTGCTTAAAAAATTATAGCTCCTTAGTGCGACGACCAAGCTTTAAATTGCATCTGAAGATCTACAGAAGTTTTTAAACATCAGCCACATTGTGGAGTCAGTCGTATATGCCTATAAATAAAAATTATTTATCAAAGAATTTTTATTTAAATTTGTATTTATTTTATGTTTTATAAACGTAAAGGTTTTAGTATACTGTCACATATAAGTAGGCTCATATTTTCGAGGTGAATACAAATATGATGTCACAACCATTAAGTAATCCAATCACAGGTAGCCACATTGGATGATATAGGCATAGGTATATCCCTCCACCAATCCCACCACCAACACCCTAACAACTACTCCCTCACCTCCCTTACACCCCCTCCCATTTCACCACCCCTTCACTTCTACCCTGTCATAACTCAACTTGCCTCGATGGCTCCATTTCGGATATGTATCAAATGTTAGGATGAAGTATCGAGGAACCATCCACCACTTCGATTCGGTGTAACATGAATAAAATAACTTTTTATTTTATTAAATATTTGAAAATTTTAATCACCTAGGTATGCAGTATCATATAACATCGGACTCGTATGTTAGGGCAAATTCTAATAATAATTTTGCAAGGTTGTACCATTTATTCTTTGCCATGAGAGTCGTGGAAATTTTCGGAAGGCAGTGGATTCGAACCTGCAGTGGATTCGAACTTGGGTTACAAGGTGAATACCTTCACTTATTTTTACCTTTGTTTTCTCTTTATTTGCAACTAATTGGCTGCTTTGAAATAGTTTAGTGACATGATCCCTAAGAGGGCTGCCGGTACAAACTTAAACGTTACAAAAAAGCCTTAGCCCGGACTCTAACCCGAAACCCCTCGCAATGTAAGCCAATGCGTGACCAACTACACTACATGGGTTATCATCAGGCATATATGCAAGCTGCTCACAAGTGGACAGGTTCAAGTGTTGCATAAAACAAAAAATTAGCAATTTCAACTCGTCACATTTTTATTAGTAATTTTATTTCTCTACGCCAATATTTTACTTTTTATATATTAAAAGTATTGCTATTTATATCCATCAATAGTTTATATTTTAATCAATTTTACCAATGCATTTACAGCACATACCATGTGTCATTGCCACAATAATTTCCAATATTTGTTCGGTTAAGATATTAACATGCATATTTTTATCAATAAAATTTGTGTAGTGGATTTATTTTATTATAATTTATTGTACTACACATAATAAAAAACCTAAATACATTAGTAAAGCAATTGACGCACCATAGGACACGTATTTTTAAGGTAAATTCGATTATGATGTCCGAATTTATTATGTCTTATATCCCGATGCCATATTGGATATTGTAGGCATAGGTATGATATTTAGGTTATTGTAAAGTAACTTTCGAATTTGTGACGAAAACAAACCTGAGCACAACTAGCAGCCATCCTGTCTCAAGTCGTGATGTAAGAATACTAGCTGTTGGTCCAGCATATACAAGTTTAAAGGCATAGTTGACTCATTTATGAACCATTAGGGCTAAGCCCTTCAGATTCAGTGCCAGTATGTATGAATCATTTCTGGCCCCAATAATATAGGTATGGCACGATAAGCCTTCCCCCCTTGATGGGCATAGGTGAACACGATTTACGGTGTATTAGGGTTGGTAAGCATAGTTGACTATAATATACAAACTATTAGGGTCAGGCTCTTGAAATCCAGTATGTAGGCGTCATTTCTGATACTGAGAGTGCACATGTGTGTTGATAAGCCTTACGACCTTTTTAAAAGTCATAGTTGGTCATAATTTTCTAACTGTTAGAGCCATGCACTTGGAATTCCATACACAGAAATCAATTCCGACTCCGAAAATGTACACATTGTTCGTTAAGGCACCACAACCCTCCCTTTTCCTTTGTCACGACCCTCAGCCCCTTACCCCCTCCTTGTAAAACATTGCGAGATATCTATGTATTGTAAGAATCATTTCCGATGCTGTCATAGAAAGATACCTCATTCTTCACAGAAGACATTTTTCAGTATCGAAAGTCTCAGTCCGGAATATTTACACAAAATGGCACAACTGCTGGTCTTCGACAAGTCCAAACAAAATGAGTGAGTTTGAAAATGGGACTGCAGCCTTGATTTAAACACAAGGAAAAAGCAACGCCTAATTAAAATAAAACAACTCTAATAAAGCATGGCACCTTGTAGGACGAAGATAAAGCCAGATTACACAAACATATAAATAAAATATAATGAAAACTGAATCAACAAACTAAACAAAAGTTTAAAATTTAAGCACTTTTAAATATAAGCAGCTGGATAATTTCCATAGGATTACCCCAGCAGCAGCGAAATCTGTAGCCGCTAATGACTGAAAAATAATTTAAAACATACGTAAATTATGAGTATTCCATCTGCGGTGAAACTAGTAGTCACCACTCACCGAAAAATTAATAACTTCACGAAATTTGTTATCAAAGGAAGAAACGCCATCCATACACACTGAGAAGGTGCAAAAGCCACTCATAGAGCTTTCACTATATATTGGTGTGAGCGCATATTGAGAAAGTATGCAAGTTTACTTCTTCCCGAAACCCCATGGTAACTTTTCATACATTTGTTTAGAAAAGAGCAAAATGCTGAGTGAAGTTCACAACATTGCATAAATGCATTTATATATCCACAGCCTGGTATGTGATAAATTGTTTTATCCATAATACAAACAGGTTAACAATCTACAGATTATGAAGATTCGTTTGGTTTCAACGGAAATATATTTGCATACCACTAGCTTTTAATTTCTGTCGTAGCGAATACTATTCCATTTTCGCACCACTCTCATTTTATTTGCATATTGTGCATGCATTAATTTTTTCCTATGCCTAAAAGAATTGCAAATGTCGTGTCAATCCAGCTAACTCCATGTTAATTATTATTTTATAATTAAGAAAGGTAATCGATTCCATACTTGATGAAAGGTTTTTTTAGAAAATACAAAAACATATTTGTTACCAAGTCCATAAATTGTACACTGACATTTGTATATTTGTAACCTTTAACACAGTTATACACACCACAGTATTTGGAACATATGTTAAATAAAAGAATAAAAAACGTTCCATAAATTTTATTTTTTAAATTTTACACTTCATAATGCATTAAGCCAATATAACATTTATCGTGTCCTCTTATTATTGAAAGTACCTCTTCAATGTAAGAATTATTTCCATTTCTTCATGTTACAAGCTTAGCCGGAGTCGTTTTGGGTCAGTCGTACAATGGAAGGCAACATTCTCGTCAGGCTTGACTTTCGTCATAACTCCTCTGCCTTTCACTGTAGATTCATGAGGTGTATCTGCAAGTGAGTTTCTTTCTTCTCGCTCTTCATCATTACATGCACGGTCACTCTCAGGATCACTTTTTAGGTTTCTCGCAAAATTACCTTTTCTATGAACCTCGAGTAGCACGTGTTATGTAATCGTACACTCGTATAATTTTCTTGGTAAAATCCTAATTTCCTAAGTTTAGAGAAACCGTTTATTGTCGCTTTTATACACACTACAGGCTGTATTTTTCTTCAATTTGAATAGTTTGTGACTTACTGCCGGGCCAGAGTACTAGGTTTCAGTCCATGTCTCTTCCGCGCCATCTTCAAATGTTTGTAATCATCATATTTTGCTTTTCTCATCTCTTCATCAGTATAAAAAGTATTATCCCATTTCTGTTTCTTTGCAGCTATTTCTGCGACATCTCCATCAACTTCAGCCTCCGTGGCTACAAACCTATTTCCATTCCGTTTATATTCATCATGCCTAGTTGTACAAGGTTCAGGGTTTTCTTTAGTTTCCATTTCAGATGTACGCAGCACTTGTTTAGCAGTCTATTGTTTTTTTTAACGCAAGCAGTTTATGTTCTATGTAGGTCACTTGAATCATCAACCGTTATTGTATCACCCATAGTCATGGATTAGAGATATTTGTTAATGATTGAGGAGGTGGGGGTGGAAGGAAAGGAGAGAGATTTTCTAGTATTAAACATAGTTTCTTATCAGATGTTATTACAGTGCATGTTTTATAATGTGTCTGCAAGTTACCTCTTTGACTAAACTGCTTCTGACACTTGTCACGTTGGAATGTTGTGTAGAGAGGTCGCATATCACATGTCACTTCCCTCTTGCACACTTTCACACAGTGCACGATGTCTCTGCAGGCTGTTATCTTTGTGCAAACTGTCGTTTACACATTTCACATCGTAAAATCATTGTGTCACTCTGCTAGTGCCATACCGTTGGTGCTGAAAATCCATCTTTAAGCTTTCTTGTTATAGCCTATTATGGGCAAATTCCACAAAAATAAATTCTGACTGTTCGAAGTCTGAGAAGACAATGGGGCTAACTGTTCCAAGTTCGATTTCTATATTGATTCATAAACTGTGTTCAGCACGAGGAAAAAACATCGCTGGTATATGTGGGTTTCCAAATTGAATTGGCATACTCATTCTTAACATTGCATGCACAAACGAAAAAAGTATATTCATGTTGTTTTTCTCCGTCAAGAAGAAAATCTCCATCTCCATATCTGTCCTGGATGAGCTACAGTGGCCGAGTGGAGGGGCAGTCGTCGCGGATGTGGAACCTCGGGGCCTCGCGTGTGCGCCAGACACAGATATATGCAGCATCGCATTCAAAACATGTCGTAGCAGCTACGAGACTCAATCTCGGTTAAATGTGTTACGGTTGTTTAGAAAAAAATTATCAACCATTAAAAAAAAAAACAATAAAATATTACATTTCCATTCACCACCAAAAGAAAATGTCTGTGTATTCACACTGAGGGTTGGCTCATGCACCAACAGTGAAAAAAAAGGAAGCCAATTCCGATCACATTTTTTCAATACACATGTCTATATTTCGGTAAATGATATTTAAAGCGTTGTCTATAATACCAAAACCAAACATATTCTTAATGCATGTATCGACTTAGTTATTTCTTTGATGAGTGATAAATACAACATATTTATAATGTGATTCCAGGCGTCAGTATCCTCTTCACAAAACCAAAGAAGGATCCTCCAGAATTGTTTTCTTTCTTCTTCCCTTTTTCGTTCGATGTCTGGGTGTACATGGCGACAGCTTTTCTGGGAGTTACTCTCATCCTCTTCGTGCTGTGCAGGTATGTGTATGAAGCTGACATACTGACGGTACGTGCAACTAAGGGACTCTACAAGTTTATACAATCGGAATAACCATAATCATACCAACGGCAGTATGAGTTTAATACCTTCTGTACAATATTGCTTGCCTCAACTACGCATAGCAATGTGCATAAGCATTACCAATGTACTTAGGGCCGGTTTCACCAACAAAGTTTAAACCATTTATTCTCAATTGGTCGCTACATAATCTCAATTAAGCATAATGTGCGTTCCACCATGCACTTAAACCTTATTTTATCTAGTATAGCGATTAAATATTAACTTCCCAATTTCGGCCAATTTAGCATCTCTAATTTCACTCAAATGTGAAAATAAAATGGAACAGGCATATACTGCATAACATCTGAATATNTAAACGATTTATTCTCAATTGGTCGCTACATAATCTCAATTAAGCATAATGTGCGTTCCACCATGCACTTAAACCAATTTAGCATCTCTAATTTCACTCAAATGTGAAAATAAAATGGAACAGGCATATACTGCATAACATCTGAATATNCCAATTTAGCATCTCTAATTTCACTCAAATGTGAAAATAAAATGGAACAGGCATATACTGCATAACATCTGAATATAATAGTGCCGATGTTCGTGAAATGTTTTGTGCAAGTTTCGTTACATATAAAATATTGCCATTATTTTATATAAGTTAACGATTTCTAGTGGAAAACATATTTATCTACACACAGTGGAACCGTGGATTTTGGCGTGTGAAATAGTATTTCATTGGTAGCGAAAATAACTATACTGAAGAGTAGTGAGAAGTAGTTTTGTGTGGAAAATAATGTGAGCANAGTATTTCATTGGTAGCGAAAATAACTATACTGAAGAGTAGTGAGAAGTAGTTTTGTGTGGAAAATAATGTGAGCAGTGTTGTAGAACGAATAAACAAACTTGTGTAGCACTGTGTAATAAGCAACTGACAGTGTACGGTATGAAGAATTATAAACAAAACAGGACGTGACAAACACTAAAATTAAACATAGAAAACCCTTTAATATCAACACAACTACTACTGTCAGACACTACTAGAAAATAACATGACATTGATGTAGCATTTAATTTTAATAAAATCAGAACAATGTAAATGCAGTGNAGTATTTCATTGGTAGCGAAAATAACTATACTGAAGAGTAGTGAGAAGTAGTTTTGTGTGGAAAATAATGTGAGCCGTGTTGTAGAACGAATAAACAAACTTGTGTAGCACTGTGTAATAAGCAACTGACAGTGTACGGTATGAAGAATTATAAACAAAACAGGACGTGACACACACTAAAATTAAACATAGAAAACCCTTTAATATCAACACAACTACTACTGCCAGACACTACTAGAAAATAACATGACATTGATGTAGCATTTAATTTTAATAAAATCAGAACAATGTAAATGCAGTGNCAGACACTACTAGAAAATAACATGACATTGATGTAGCATTTAATTTTAATAAAATCAGAACAATGTAAATGCAGTGCATAGGAAAAACGTACTAAAACTCAGGGTTAAAAACCAATAGAAATGATAGCAGCGTGTCTCCAAACTCCAGAACATTATGTTTATACTTCAGTTTATTACATGAGTTAAAATTTGACAGCAAATCAAATGAAAATTCTTTACTTGTGTAATTTAAAACTTACTGTCAGTATCAAGATGTTTGACTCACTTAACTAGCCACTTCTCTACCACTGCTTTATGCCTTGGCTTAGCTCAATAGTGGACTATCAAAACTGCATCGAAGAGATGTGTACGCAAAATGTTTAGAAGTTTAATAGAACGTATTACAGTGTAGAAGCCACAAATCTTAATGTTCTGAAGGATAAATTTACAGTTAACTGCATGTAATAAAATATGTTAATTTAATGTCACAACGCTTAATTAAAAAGTATACCTATATCACAAGCCTGCGATGAAATATCCTGATCTAGACACAAGGTTCAGGGGCCCTATTCTCTAACTTGAGCTTGCTTAAAGACAGTCAGTGTGATCGTCTATATCATAAAGAGGGTCATACGATTGTTATTTGTTACCGTCTCTATCTGGTGTTCTGTAAGCCATATCGTTAGTGATATATTTGTACAAAAATGTACGTTTGGCAACATAGCGGGCAAGATCCTTCTCGTAAATAGTCACACGCAATGATACCAACTTCAAAACTACTTACATTAATCTTTGATTCTTCAAAACATATTATGTTACAACATTTTAAAAGCTGCTTTTAACCTGACTAAATACCCAATTAACATTCTGAAATCATCAAAACATCTTGAAAAATCAAAATTAAATAACTGTGACCTGAAATAAATATAAACAACACTCTCGGATCATTAAATAGAAAATAAATATGTAGTGCATGACACATATATTGGCAAACTATGTAACATTTTAAAACCATAGACACAAGTTTATTATTCGTTTATAGTTTTCTTTTGGAAATTGTTCGCTAATAACAATATGACATGAATTTTTAGGTATTTTAAATGGCAGAACTCTTCATTGTACGAAACGATTCTAAACAATAATCACTCACACTTCCTTGATTGTACAGATAAACCTAAAATTATGATGTTCCAGGTATGTTAGGTTGATATTATTAACATTACCTGAGCGGTCGGGGATAGTAATGCGGACGTCGTCCGGCGACTATGTTAAGAAAAGTCTGAATATTACACAATATTCCTATTTCGTATAGAATGGGCGCCAGCTCACTGGATGAGCACGAAGTCACAGTTCTCAGGATCGTGGGCCGAACGACCACGTGGCTGTATCCGCTAACACACACGGTACAANCAGTTCTCAGGATCGTGGGCCGAACGACCACGTGGCTGTATCCGCTAACACACACGGTACAAATTTACAGGAAAACGTAACATATAGCTAGGGTATACAGGCTCCCCAGCACGTCTTAGTATCACTTTTTACCTTGAGGCGTCGATGACTTCCTGGATAGGGCCAGGGCCCGAAATACAACACAAAAATGAGAACTCACAAGTTTTGGTTAACTCAAATAAATTGTATTGCCAAATAGTGTACACGGTTACATATATGCAATGCAAATTAAAGCGGACCTGACCCACAAGGCCTACCAGCGGCCGTTACTGTACAAAAAGGCCAAGAATGGCGCGAAAACTTACAATAGTAATTAAACCTCTGTGGTAGGTAATTTGAGCTGGCGGAGGGGTGCTACGAATGCGGGGAAGACTGTTGGTAAACTCAATAAAATTTCCAGTAAATTAAGTTAACCTATTGCAGTTAAGTGTTCAGAACGAAGTATGAAAATCCCCCGCGACGCGACGCACGTGCAGCACCTAAGACCCGTAGAATCAGACTGCCGGAGATGGCGTGGGCGAGCGGCGTCCTTGCCGAGAGCTCGCTCTACTCCTCGAGGTAATTTAATTAACTGATCTCATTAACATAGAACTTGAAACATATACACATAAAACACTGAAACATTCTGAGTGAGTTTTCTTAATTCTGTAGAGAATTAATTAAGCACTAATTTTAATACAAAACATGATTATGTGATGCCTTGCAGAGCACGTGGGAAATTTAGGTATGTTAAATTTTGGGGTATTCTACGACCGGAACGGTCAGGTTTAAAGAAAGACTAATTATTTCCCACATCACTAATTGGCTTGATTAGACACACAATTGCACTCGGAAAATTATATAGAACACTTAAAATACCGTAATCTTGCTACTCTACACCTCATTAAATATGCACGTAATGTGCATTTATTCTGCGATTACTTCGCAATCCCCTAAGGGCGAATTTCACGAACATTTGCCCGTGGGCGATAAATTCTAATGCTATTTACTACACATTCTAACACTTCATTCCTATCCTAATAACGCAGATCTCTCTAGACACACCACAGGCACTCGGTTGGATCACTCGGTATCGGGTCATGACCCGTTTCCAAGTGAACGACGCGGACACGCATCGGTACGCACGACGTTCGTGTTCCGCGTGCCGCACTGGTGCAGCGACTGTGGGTTGATGACGTGATGACAGTGGTCGTACCAGACCACGCGGGAGTGGTCCTCGTTATTATAATATAAATTTTCAATAGTATGGGCTACTCACAAATAAAATCGTTGACGCCATAGTGATGCACAATTTCTTCCTATCAAACAAAACTGTAATAACACAACAGCCGAAATGATTTCCCACCATTAAATTATAACCTAAACTAAAGAGTCCAATGTAACTTAAATTCATACACGGATCGCCCAAGCTAACATAGGAAGTTATACTCAAATTCCAAGAATCAGCTAACCTAAAAAGCTGCATGTAAATAAGTTTTCGAAATATTAATTAAACCTAAAGTAGTTGTGCTTGAATTATAAGTGTAAAGAACCTTATGCAACATAATCTTGCAACAATAATTTCACTCATAACCTAGGAAACCTTAAATCACCAGGTTTATCGGCTAACCTAATTTACCATTAATTTGATATCCATATTATATTTATTGTAACAATAAAGAGGGAAGACATCAATGTAAATGATTTTTCTGTGGAAAGTCACACTTTCTAACCAATTTTCACAGTTCTCACTATTTTCGTCATAATAACAATATCATCAATTTTATCAATCACTGCGAAAAAAAAAAGGGGCTACAGTGGCTGAGCTGTTAGCTCGCTCGCCTCACACCAAGGCGAACCGGGTTCAATCCCTGGCCGGGCCACTCCTGGAACGTGTGGGAACCGTGCCAGACAATACTGCTGGTCAGCGGGTTTTCTCCTGTATCTCCCATTTCCCCACCCTTTCAATAAGTTTAATATATCTATTAGGCAAAATAGTTTTAAAACTATCATCTGAAACACAAGAGATTTTCTTCCCAAATTTAGTATCTACAAATTTAAAATTAGATTTTTTTTTTTTTAAGTTCTAACTCATTTAGTTTTAAAAACTAAATCGAATTATTTAACTTGTTGAGTGGCAGATACATTTATTATAAAAAATATATAATAAAATGTATTATTTAAAATTAAAAGTTATAAAATAAAAATATTAAAATTAAAAATTAAAACATTTGCACAAGTTTACCAGCATTTCTGCTAGGCCATTAACTTATTCATTCATGACTTACGAGACTTTAGTATATGCCATTAATCAATCATTCGTGCATTTTTTTACCCTCCTTTATTTTTTTTTTAAACTCCATTGGATAAATCCTTCCCACAACCTGCCCATATATATGTATGTGTGTACATATTTTTATATGTAGTCAAATCACATTTTTATGACCTTCTTCTAGTATCCAAAGTAACCGCCCTTCACAGCTTGAACAGCAGCTAGATGAACTTGCAGTGACTCAGGCAGGGGCTGATAGGTGTCCACTGGTATCTGGAGCCATGCTGTCTGCAGTGCGTCCCACAACTGTTGAAGGGTGCGTGGTGGAGGAGACAGACGGCGAACACGACGATCGAGGTTGTCCCGCAGATGATCAATTGGATTGAGATTGGGGCTATTTGGGGGTCAGGGAAGAACTTCGAAGTATTGATCGTGCTCTTCCAGCCACGTGCGGACGTGGCAAGGCACACTATCGTGCTGAAATATCTCATCCTCCCAAGGAAAGACAATCATCATGTACAGGTGGATGTGATCGCCGAGGATGGATTCATAACCAAATCGAACAAGAATGCCTTCCACGCGGATGATGGAGCCTAGAGAATACCACGAGAACATTCCCCATACCATAACACTGCCCCCACCGCCTTGTGTTCGTCCAGCAATGGATGCAGGGTGTCAGTTCTCTGACGTTTCTCGCTGGACTTACTGACGTCCATCCGTTCTATGCAAGCTGAAGCCGTGACTCGTCGGAGAAGGCTACCCGTCACCAATCAGCAGTGGTCCAGTTACCATACTGTCGAGCAAATTCGAGTCGTTTTCGTCGATGTGCCGTGTTAGCATGGCTGGATGCTCCCTGGTTCATTTGGACGGTGAGCTGTTCCACTGTAGCCTGTCGGATGGCCTTCACGTGCCATCGTAGTCTATGTTCACCTCAGACATCAATGGCGCGCAGAGCTCCGCAGTTTCCACGACGGTTATTCCCAATGGTGCCACTCGTCCATTCTGATACAACTTTACCAAAGAGGCACGTGAACAGTTCACAAACATCGCTGTTCCCGAAATGCTGTCCCTCCCCCCTTGGCCAAAGCCAACGATCAACCCTTTTTGCAATTCGGTTAAATCGTTTCCCTTACTCATGACAGCAGAAAGCGCACTCTGTACAGCCAGCCTGTCGGTCGCATTATATACCCGCTTAACTAGCCCACATCACGGGCCATATGTCATGGGCTACGGGCGGCAGACTACACTTCTAGCAGGTGGTCATAATTATGTGATTCTACTGTGTGTGTGTATATATATACACATATACAATATAAGTTGTTAATGTATGCTAACCCCGAATGAGCGGGATCCTTACGACAAATAAATAGGGAAACATGTATATAACACAGGGCCTAAAGTGATTTCTGAGGATGGTAGAGGCCCTGAAACTTTGTGATTGGAGATGTATTTTGCAACGCTAAATTGGAAACCACTTGCGATTAACCAACGATAATTGGCATACATGCAAACGTTTACATGGTAGGTTACCACACAAAACGGCGTTACAGTGAGCACAACCCTATATACATTAAAAAGGGGTTGGCACCCTCTAATTGCTTGGAACTTTGTAACACTTTGCTTGAAGCATTTTGACATTATATGTTAGTAATCAGCATTAAAAACCAATTAAAAAAGCGTCGCCTTTGTAGTATCCGATAATTCCTACCGTTTCCAGAGAAATAACATGTTTAGTTGGATAACAGATTAAAGGTTGCCTGGGAAGTAGACAACTTGTACCTCTGTCGTGCATGACATGTGAACTTATATCTTGGCTAATTGTCACTGTCCTATGGCAACATGTTTATATGATTGCGGACGGCTGAGAAGTTACTGCTGGCAAGTGCCCCATTGCATTGTTTCCTGGTATCGTACCAAGTGGCGACCAGGTTGCCTGCCTGCTAGCATTATATATATATAACAGGTTGTGAAAAGGATGTACATTTTTTTCTCTTTTTTTTTTATATCTTAGCTGTACTAATGAGGACGCCAACTCATCAACACAACTAAGACATTTAAAAAAAAATTACATATTCAGCGAAGGAACTAATTGCTAACCATTCAGCCTCAGATTTCTCCTATCCGAATACGAGCCATTACATTCCTCCGAGGCCAAATTACTAAATATGTATATTTACTCAATAATATGGGCACTTCATAGTATTTAGTAAATATACCACAAGCATTGGAGGGGATTAGATCCCGCAAACCTTTGTATTATAAGTCACACATCTTGCACCATGACCGCAATGTAAGATAAAATAAAACTGCTCCTTAACTATTAATAAAGGGTAATAAGTTAAGTTCCATATTTTCCTAACAGATAGCACTAGTTTACAATATGTTGTGGTTCAATATTTTTCATGGCAGACTGCGTTAGTTTACAGAATTAATTAAAATTAGAAACAAAAATTAATATTCTAGTTTTTTTAAATTAATATAAAATGTATAATAATGTAAAAAAAAATACGAAAGAAATTTACTATACAATTCTTTTTAAAACATAAAAATAGGGGTTTAACTAAGTTTTCTAAAATGTCAAAGTATCACTCGAGTATAATTTATTCAGAGGTATTTTCCAGACACTGACAAAACAAAGATGAGAAATGAATTTGTAGTTGATAAAACTGGATCTCACTTCGAAGCCAACAATTTAAAGATGATGGACGTTGTGGTTTGATAAGCATATAGACCGACAAATTGAAGATGCAAATGCCAGATATAGTGTTTATCAAACGTTAACTAATTAATTTATAAAATATTTTTTAAATAAAATAATTACAAATGTACATATTGTTAAACTTATGAATAATTAGGTCCCCCAATAACAAGGGACTGAAAAATTAAAAAAATTATACTACTTCAGGTTTATAAATTATGTTATATTTTCTTAGTGGTAAACATATATATATATATATATATATATATAATATTTAAGATAATATATGTTGATAGTAGTCCACGAATAATATAAACAATATTTTCTGCAAATTCTTTATTCATTTGTTAATGAAAAATGTATACATCTTCTGTAATCTTTTATTTTATATATCGTGAGTAATATTTATTTGGCTTATCAATATAACATTACATATTGTATTCGCGGGTACATTTTTATTAAAATCAAGAATAATTTTCATATTTGTTTTATTTTTAACCAATGTTTTTCCTGTTAGTACAATAAATTATATATATTGAATGGTCTTCTAGTAAAATAAAAATTATTATTATAGTAACCATCAGGATTAAAAGTTGGTTTATAATAAAGTTCATTGATTCTATAACTTGTAATAGTTTTTGTTTCAGAATTTCTAAAATCATGATAAGCTAAATATATTTTATAAAATAATCCAGCATGAAAATCTAGATTCCAATTTTCTTTAGGAAAAATTTTATTTCTTCCATTTATAACAGAAATATTACTCACATCACAATGGTCAAGCCAAGAAGCATGAACATACTGTTCAGCACGATCTTTTCTTTTAGTTTAAAACCAACAATTACAAATTCAGGCATATCAAATTGTACATTATTAAATTGATATTTTATGTCAAAATTAAATGTTCTTGTATCTTGAAGAACATCTTTATCTAAAAATTGCCAATAATTAAAGCTAATAAGTGCAATTAGATTCTTATAAATAATTCATTTATAGAACTAACTGTATTTCCTTCATATTCTACAACTAGTCACATAATTTATAATCTTTGAATAACAATTTTTCCTGGATCAGCATAACTTTTAACTGATCCATCAGATGTATTTAGTTTCATAAACAAAATAAATTAAATATGAAATATACAGAAAAAAACAAAGAACTAAAATTAAATAACATAAAACAATTTATAAATTAATAAAAAATTAAAGATTAAGAAAAACTAATATCTAAAATTAAATTACTCATAGAAAAATTTAGAAATTATAAACAATCAGATGATGAGGAGTATGAAAGAAATAAAAAGAAATAATTGCTTTTAATTAACGAATTAAAATATATTGGCAAAAAAAGTTGCAGAAGTAGCTGAAGAAAATAATAATTTTATAACAACAATAGTTCCAATTGCTGTTACAAATTTAAGCTATCCACCAACACAAAATAAACTACATTTGAAAAAGAATTGTTCCCTGTTTTGCGCAGTCCTCAGTCACATGAACCACATTCCATGATCGTGATGATGCCTGCAATACATAATTCGCCAGAAGAAGGTGATCAATGTAAGGAGAGGATCTAGTCGTGCCTGTGCATGTGTTTGTGATCAAGGTTACACACTAGGCCTAGTCGGAAAGTCGTCCTTAAAAAGTAAACTGTTAATCACCAGCCATCATAATAAAAACAACTAAAACAATGTGCACAAGAGTAAGGTTATAAGTCAAATGAATTTAAACTTAACAAAAATATTAAATAAGAAAACAAATTCTTCGTGACTCTTTCTTTATATATTTCTTGTTGCTTAGTTGTACAGTTGGTTGGGCATTTTTTTTTGTAACAGGGATTTAAAAAAAATATATTACTTACAATAATGCATGTGATATCAAAAGTTAGAAATTTTACATTACGAGGTTTGTTTACATCTCTGTGAAGAAATCCACACAAAATTTTATAAATAATTTTTTTTATAATGGCTGCAAAATTATGAGTTCATTGGGTTCATGATATCCAAATATTAATTACATGCTTCTTATAATAACTGTAAGACAAATTTTGTTGAGAGTTCTTTGTAGTCAAGATGACAAGATAACATTTTGTAATATGCAGGCTTTCCTGTTTAACTAGGAGCTGCCACGAGCCAGATCCACTGCCATCAGACTGGAGTAAGAACTGTTACATGGCAATTTGTAACACGCGGATTCTGCTCGTGAAGTCAGCTAACACATGGCTGGAAAGTTGGTCAACGAGTTGGAACGCACTAAACATAAAAATATAATTAACAGGTTACAACTTTCCAACAAAATAACACGAAAACATGGGCGGATAAATAAAAATTTACATTAAACTTACTAACGGTGGTATTAGATGTTTTGTCACTACATAATTAATCAATTATCCGCAGAGCTTAACTACATGACAACTTCGTAAAGGAAGAAGGTCACGTCAGCACCATAGAGCAACGCACAGGAAATGATAAATTCACAGAGTAGTGGTTCGACAGATGAACAGTTACTCGTGGTCACAGTTGAAAGTCGATTGACCAGTAATATTTTACTTTTATCCATGGTTTTTTTTACAAATTATTAGTTCATGATCTTTTATGGAGACCTAACAGTAGAAGATAATTACGTTAATGAATATAAATAATGTATTATACCACAAGTGCTGCTATCTTAACAGATTGAAAAAAACACAAAACATGGGAAACTCAACACACATTTTAAAAACACATAACTGACAAATTGACAAAACCGTTATTTTGTATTAGAAGAAAACCTAAATGAACCATTGTTATGAAACTTTAAATCACATAAATAAACACATTACCCTTTAAGAATTTATACAAGTTATAACAAATTGAATATTAATAACCATTTTTTATATAAATTTCAAGTTCAAGTTTGAGCATGAAATAAATAGTTCGCCAGCAAACAATTAACAGCAGAAAATAGAGGACAACAAGACTTTTCCATCAAAAGCAAACTTTACCCGAATAAGGACAAAGACAAAAAAACATAAGTAAAACACCAATGGTTCCACAGAATAGCACACCTGATTATAGCTCACCAGATTCTGAAAGAAAAGAATATTTAAATAAAAAATTAATTGATTTTAAGAAAAATTAAGAAATTTTCTATAGCTGAAATTTAACCTTTAAAATCTTATGCAACCAATAATCTTAGTAAAAAAATCAAACTATTTTAATAATAGAGGTGATGAAATATTTTAAATAATAGGCGATGGATACAAAAATTAAATTGGTAACAATAAAGTTGAATTTGATGAAGACGATATTATTATAAAACGTATTAAGCAACAGATAAACTTTTAAAATTATGTACTTAAAAAGAAGTAAATCAAGAATATTATTATCCAAATTATGATTTTGTAATGATACGAATTTTTATAACTATGTAGAAATTTAAAAAAATAATAATGTTATTAGACAAAGCACAAATCCAAGTGATAAACAGTATAATAATCCTAAATCATCAAAATGGGATAAATATAAATTTTTAATTTAAAATATTTGGAAATCTAAAAAAATCTATATCACTTTCAAATACTCATGAAAGAGTTGGTGAAGGAATAAACCAATATAATAATTTACCAAAAGAATATATATGGATGACTGATGTAAGACAATTAATTGATAGATTATTAGTTATTCATGGTGAAGGTACACTGGAAATAGATGTTATCCTAATGCAAAATTTAGTATTATGAATACCTATTTTAAAAAATAAGTGTTCTGATTTACCGGATTATATTTGTTGTGGTTTTTTTACAAAATTAGATGCAAGATTAGAAATAGATGATAAAGTAATAAATAAATTAGATTAATTATGTAAAAATCATGATATTCCATATAGAGATCATAAAGATTTATAATCTAGACATGAAGCTGATAAAAATTTTACAAGGAGCTAAAGAAATAAGGTTATATAAAGAAAAACCAATTAATGAAAAAATTGCTTCCGCTTTTGTAAGTAGACCTATGTTTACTAAAAGAAAATTATGTTGGGGAATTAAAATACGTTAATACAAAAACGAAAATATTAATATATTTTTATAAATATAAATGAAGATATAAAATATAACTTTTGATATTCAAAAGAATCAACTTAGTGTTTTAGATATTGATAAATATTTAACAAATGTTCAAATCGAAAAGAAAAATAAGTAAATTAAGAAGGTGAAGGATTTTTATCAACATTATCATTACCAATAATTGAAAAATTATTAATATAAAAAACAGGATCTGGTTTAAAAACCGGATGTTTTTTACTAATTGCATTAGCAATTTTAGGAGCACTTTAAAGTCTAGCAGCTGGTGCAAGCGCGATAAAAATAAACAAGAATTAAAATAACAAAAAAAAACATAATTTACCTATTGAAAATAAAACTGGTAAAGAAATTGTAACAACGAAAAAGGAAAGAAAAACAAAAAAATTAATAATAATTCCATTATAAAATATTTATTTCAAAAATTCCATATAATATTAAATATAACAAATTTTAGAAATGTTTATTAGATAGATGAATTACCAGTTAAAAAAATTCAGAAAAGTGTAAGATCAGTGGGTTGGAAAAAGAAAAAAGGGGTTCAAAACTAACATAGTTGAATATGCCATTGTAAATTTATATACACATCTCATCAAATCCTGGATACTCATTGTGTTTGTTATTATAAAATTAATACTGTAATATAATATTATTTTGATTAATTTGTGGAAATATACCTATATATTTAATTAATAATTTCAAAAATTATTACATTTATTAAAATTATGATATAAAACAAAATTTTGATTCTGCTTTATATGGTTATTTATATTTAATAGTGATATATTTTTTCTAAAGGATATAATTTTTCTAGTATAATTTATTTATTATTAAAGACAGCTTTATTAAGGTAACCAATAATCAATTGTGGGATATTTTTTTTTAATGATGATTGAATAAAAAATGCATACCAAAATATAATTTTAATAAATATGGCAATAATGAAATTTTTTATGATTTCTAAGGGAGATTTAAACTTTATCATAAAATCAGAATAATGAATTTAATCAAAAATGTATCATTTAAATGATATTATTTCTGGTGGAAATACAACTAGATTAAGTCAATTTCATTCGAACATAGTAGTAATCATTGCTCATAAATCTAGTTTGACTAAATATGTTAAAATTGAAAACTTAAATCAGTTTAAAACTTACATTGCTTTAAAAAGTGATTACAATTATTATATAAAAATGATAAATTTCATTATTTTAAAAATGATGTTGCCTTAAAAGGCAAATTAAATAAGTGTATCACAAATAAAATTTCAATGATTTAAAAACGATGTTGCTTTCAAAACTTTGTTAAATAATTATGTAACAAATTGAAATTTTAATTATTAAAAAATGATAATGTGTTGATGAATACTTAGCTAGATAATTATGTAACAAATAAAAATTTTAATGGTTTAAAAATTATCTTGCTTTGAAATCTGAATTAAATAATTACATAGGAAATAAAAATGTTAGGGTTTTAAAAACAATGTTGCTTTTAAAACCAAATTAAATAATTATTTTAAAAAATTCAAAACCTAATGATTGGAACGAAAGACTTAAAAAATATAATAGTAAACAGAATAATGAATTTGATGAAAAGTTAAATGAATATGTTAAAAATAATCAATTTAATAATATGTTAAGAATAATAAACTAAAATAATATATCAGTAATGATAAATTTAATGATTTTGCTGATAGAACAAAGAAATATTATACAAAAATGTTAGATGAGCTCATTCCTAATAAAATTTATACAAAGATATCTGATTATAATAAAACAATAAAATCTAGTTTAAATAATTATGCTTTAAAAATTGAATTTAATAATTATGTTAAAAGGGAAAATTTTGATAGTTTTAAAAATGATGTTGCTTTAAAAATTGAATTAACAAGTCTTAACAAATATCTTTCTAATTATTGTGATACAATAATATATTTTAAAGCTAATAAAATATATGGTGATTTTAATCACCTTAAAAAGGATGTTTTATAAAATTTATTAACTTATTGCATTTTTAATTAACCTTTGAACAACAGATCAAAGAAATAAATGATTCTAATAAAGTATTATTGGAATGTAATACACAAATATTTCATATTGAAACCAAATATCCTGATCTAAACTTGATGGAACACTGGATTATATTTGTTCTCAATGTTAGTGTAAATAATGATGACTTCTTAAACAATTTTTCTTTGTAGCAAAGGGTAATACATTATTAGTGGGGCCAAAATGGATCCTCATGAATGATGGAGATATTTTTACAATTATTTTAATTTTTAAAAATAAAATTTAATTCCTTTGTATAAATGGACATTTATGGAGAGTCTTTATTTTACAATTTAGTGTTACGCAAAATAATGTAAAAAATATATAAACTATTAACAAATATTGCAAATCCAATTGCTCCAAACGATGCGGTACATTTAGAATATTTTCCACATAAACGATCACAAACAATAAATTTAACTGGAAAATTAAATACAAAAAAAGAAAATCAATATTATAAATTACACACTGGATTAGTTATTTTTCATTTGTATGCAATTGTACAGTTTTTAAAAATAATGCAGATATGCATGATTCATCGATTTTAAGAACTGTTAGAAGAGGTCATGGTATAGATTTTTCAGAACTATTTCCTATAAAATTTGGTTATCAATTAACTTTTAAATTTGTTGGTAGAATTCAAATTACTAAAGGTTATGAAATAAATATTTGTATTTTTATACTTTTTAAAGAAATATAAAAAAAATATCTATATAAATGGATAACACTTGGCATTAAAAGTGTAAAAAGCAACTAACAATAACTTATAAAGAAAAACTACATCTAATGGGAAAAAATTACAAAAAAAAGTATGTTATGCATGTGATTCCGAAAATCAACATTCTTAAAAAAAATGGGCATTCGCGAAGGTATAATTAATTAATTATATAAACCAGTAAGAAAGAAGATCCTAGAAGAGAAGTTATTTCACTTTTAATTGATTAATTATGGCAAACTGATTTAGTTGAAATGGATTCTGAAAATTTTAAAGTTATTTCAAAATTTAACAAGTGTTTAAAAATATTTAAATAATAATTTATGTTTTTCTAAATATAATTTTGCTAATCCTGTTAAAGACAAATCTGGTACAAATATTATAAAAGCTTCTGAATCAATTTTCAAAACAAGAAAACCAAATAATTTACAAACTGATAATATTAAAGTATTTTATAAATAAAAATTTAAAGAATTAATGAAAACTATAATATTAATGACTTTTCAACATTAACCAGTGAACTTAAACTAGAGTTCTTGAATTATTAAATCGAATTTTTAGAAATAAAATGTGAAAATAGTTTACTTTGAATGGAAAGTTTAATGGATTAGAATTTTAGAAAAATTTATTAAATATAATAATACAAAACAAATAACTATCAATATAAAAACAATATATGGTGATAAAAATAATTTTAAAAATTTTAGAATTTCAGTTAATAAAGCTATATTTTCTACACCTGAATATAAAATTGGTAAAATAATCTTGGAAAATGAAAAAAAAAATTTTTTTAATGATATACAGCAAATTGATTAACAGAATTATTCAAAATTGTTAAAATTTTTAGTTATTATGTACCAACTTATATTTTAAAAGATTTGAATAATGAATAAATTTTACTGAATTGATAGTTTGAAAACTAGTTATATTTAAAAATTCATTTTCTGCAAAATTATTATTTTAAAGTCTTAGGTAATCCCTATAAAATTCTAATACATATTTTATATTTTTTTATATTCTTTAATAGTAATTTATAGAATTTTTATTGCATTCAAAATTTAAAATCTGTTCGCAATTTGGATTTATACTGTGAATTAAAATTATTTGTATATTTACACTTTGTCTTTTAGTTCTTATTACATAATATTCATAATCAAAATTTACTTTAAATAATTTTTAAGAGTATAACAATTGGTCTTAGATTAGGATTTTGAGTTTGTGAACAATATTTGATCTAATTAGATTATTTTAATTAATTTTTATTAATTTAATAATTGTTTAATTTTTTTGCTTATAATTTTTTTAGCAACATAAACATAATATCATCACTTAGTTAAAGACTTTTAATAAATATGTCTTTATTTTAAATTAATTTTTGTAATTGTTTTATTTAATTTCAAGTTAATATTCAACAGTTTTTCTAATCGATGGTTAAACTTTTTCAAAAACCCAATCTTGAAAAACTTCAGCTATTTTCATTTTAGATTTCATAATTAATTTATATAAACCTGGTTCATTTATAAAATTTGTATGTGGTTGCATATTTAAGAAAGGGGCTTACATTTTTTACCCCTTAAATCTTTATTAATTTTGATATATTTTGGTCTAGCATGATTAATAATAGCTTTCTTTGTATTTTAATATTGTAAAATATTGCAAATATCTTAACCTTAAAACCAGATATTATATTTACAATCTAAAACAAATATTACTTTCTTATAACAGTTTAAAAGAGATTTGTTTTTAACATCCATAATTGCCTCCATTTAAATAAATTAATTTAATAATCAAATTCAAAACATAATTGATACCAGAAAAATAAAACAAAATAACTAAATTACTAAAAATATTAAAAAATTAAAAAATACAAAAATACCAAAATACAAAAATTCCAAAAATACGAAACTACCACAATGCCAAAAATTGTATGTAGAAAATGTGTAAATGTATAATTCTGAACAATATTTGGTTGAAAAAGTTTTAAAAACAAAAAGTTATAAAATGTATGTTAGATAGATAGCATTTGACAATTCACATATTCCTAGGATAAATAAAAACGACAAATTTCTCCAGAAAATATTTGTTTTGATAATCAACATTTCTCACATTTATAATTTCATTAACAATCCAATGGTTTCATGGTCAAATGGTTAAACAACTTTTATAAAATCTTTAATAATATTTCTATATTTACCACTATTTTTGTACCCATATCTAAAGGATGAAATCAAAATTTTGATTAAAAAATTTATACAAATGTTATTAAATTTATCATAAGACATAGCTCTACCAACACAATCACTATAAATATGTTTTAAATTAGTATCATTTTGATGGAAAATACATTAAAAATGTGTTGCCGCTAATTAATTGTTTTCTTACACTCTGATAAGTTTGAGCTAAATAAAAACAATCAGTGCTTTTATTTCTTCCTCTAGTAAAATATTTACTTATAATATATAGATTATCTAATATAACATCATTAAATATATCTAACGAATTATCTTCACATTTAACTAATTTGATAATCTCATCAATTATATTTAAAAATAGCCCAATTTTTTCTGTCGCTTTCTTTGATAAAATAAAAAAATCATCAATTAGTCAGACATATTTATCTTGATATAAACTTTTAAACAAACAAATAATTTATTTAAATTTAAACAACAAATTTTATATATAAAATTAATCATCAAATAGGTTTTACAACAATTACTAGGGACAACTATTATAGCTCTAATATTATCTGGTAATAAAACACAATTTTTTTTGTCTGTCTGTCATCAATTTCCCTGTCAATTTTCTTAATTTAATAAATATTTTTTATATTATAAATGAATAAAGTTTTCAAGTTAACGAGCACTAATTCTTTATTAAAGAAAAAATTCTTTGTGATAATATTAAATATGAACAATCCATTTCTTTAATTAGATATCATACAACATATTTAACATCGGATATAAATAATACTATAACTGCAATTATTGATACAGTGCTAACTAAAGAAGGGATACAGTACATAAAATGAAAAAAAATTGTTATTCTCTGATGTTAATATGATAGTGAATCATTAAAATACAACCAATTTATTTCAACCAGTTATAACTGACAATTTTGTTTTGTAAATAAATAATGAAATAAAAGTAAATAACAAATATGATATAAAATTAGATTATGTATTATCAGATCTATTAAGTTTTGAAAAAAATTGAATTATTAAAAGTGATTTGGGTTTAAAAAATTATATTTTCTATTCATAGAAAGTACAAATATTCATTGGAATCTAGCTTATGGAATGTTTATAAACTATAATGCATTAAATCATTAGAAACTGATATAGCTAGTTTGGAACCAAAAAACCATGTTTCGATTTCGTGGTTCAATTCATATGGGCCTCCTTATCCTTTATTTTATAAAATTATTAACCAAAGGTTTATTCATAATGTTTTATAAATAAGAGATGAAAATATTAATTTAATTTAATTCAATGGTACTTATATATAAATTAATTTAGAAATGTATAATATCAAAATTTTTAAATTTTTATTTATACTTTTAAAAAAGAATTTTTTTTATAAATGGATTACATTATCAATATTTTAGAATAGTGGGATATTAAATATTATATAATAAAAGCTTAAACTGATTTTGATGAAAAATATGATATGCTTAATATAGAAATATATTTTAAAATTAATAAAACTGCATTAAAATCTAAGCTTTTTTCTTGATTTATAAATTATGGTTGGTATTATTAAGATTGTTGTAAAGAACCAATTCAAAATTATGTTTCAGCAGCTGTTGAAACAGCCTTTGAGGTGTGCCCAGATTTTCATTTCGTCTTGAATTATGAAAATTATTCTTGATGTTTTATTTTTGTTGATTTTTTTTAAGTGGTGTTAGATTTTTAATATTTTATATATGGTTTTAATTTAGTAACTTTGTTTAAATAAAAAAAATTGATTTGTTATATATGAGTATATTGGTCATAAATATCACTAATACCTAACACAACAATATTTTCCCAATCAACTTTATTTTGGAATTCTCGAATAAAATCTTCTAAAAGTCTTCTACAACATGTCATTTCTTAAAAATGTATATTATCTTTAATTTTTTATTATTGAACTAGTTATATATGGTGAACACATTAAATCATCAAGCTTCATTTCATCTTAAAATAATTTTGTAAACTCATTCGATATTTTCTTAAACTCTGATATACAGTTCCAATTACTATGAGTTTTTTTTCAATTTCAAGAAATCTGTAATAGCATATTTTATTTTTTCATAAGTTTAAAATATAGTTATGTAAATCTTTAAAACTTACATGTTTTCTTATAAAAGGTAATATTTATTTTAAAAAATTAAATAATTTAAAAAATATAATACTTTAAAAATTGTATTCTTAAGTATGAACAACATTATGATTTTTATTTTGAAATACAAAAAAACTTTTAAAATGTATTGTTAAAATAATAGTTTAATGTTATATATGCTATTTATATCTATAATCTTAAGGTACTGTATCAATTGTATTTTCTATTATTAATCTTTTATCATCTTCATAGCTTAATGCTATTTTGTTTGTTTGAACTATATAGATTTTGTATTTATATAATCTCATTAAATTAATTTTTCTGAATATTTCTTTCATTCGAAAAAACAATTTTCATAATCTTCAAATCTTATTTTATTTTTAACAACTATTTTTTTAACTCCTTTAGATGTTTTATATTCTCTGTTAACTTTATAAGCGTGCATTTGTAAACCTGATCTAACAAATTCTGTCATTATTTTTCGATTATTTTCATATGTCATTTTGCCCATATATTTTTATTAATTTGTGATATATTGCATGTATTTTCTTATGTTTTTCATATCCAAATAAAAATCATTAGTTTTTTTATATTATATATCAGTATCTTGATCGTATAATTTTATATTTCTTTATATTTTGGTTTCATAATTTAAAATGTAAATTATACACTTATTTCTTAGAAATGTTTAATATTGACATTCCGCCATTAATTTGTTTATTAAATAATAATTCGTTATATTCGTACGGACAGCTGCTATGTTTCCATTGAATATTTCATGTGCTTATAATTAGGTTTTGATGCGAATGTTTCATATTTAATTAAATTAGTAAATAGTTTTATATCTTCTCTTATTCTTATATTGGCCACAGTTTTACAGATTACCGATATATTCTTTAATTTAAAAAATTATTTTTCAAAATAATTTGCTGCTTTTGTTCTCATCAATATATATTTAAGCCAATTTGAATGGTATAATTTAAAAATTTTTGAAAACATTTTTATATTAAGCCATTCTCTAAACATAATTTTTAAGTTCAATAATGTATAACATTTTACTTTATTTTCTAAAGTTATTATTTTGTTTCCTTGATTGTGGAGCTAATGGTAAATCTTCATATTATTATTTAATTCTTTAGGATATTCTAAATAAATTCTAAAATTTATCCATATTCTGAATCATTTTTGCTTATATGTGATTTATTTAATTTTGGATAGGATTTATCTTTTGGTGGTAGTCCTATTTTTTAAATTTTTTCTTTACAATTTATATATTCATAAGTATAAACACATTTATTAATTATTATATCTAATTTTTTGCCATTATAATATTTAGATGTTTCTCTAATTTTATTTTATTTTTTTAGATATTGATACATACTCGAACCCATAAATTTAAAAAAATTTACAAATCCTAATTTTAAACAATTTTATAACTTTTTTACTAAATGACATATATTATTATGTTTTAAATTTATATATATGTTATATTCCCCCATTTTTTAATAAATAAATGAGCATCATATGCTGATAAATTATGTGTATAAATTGGTGAAAATGTTGGATTTTGATCATTCACATTACAATATGTAATTTATAATTTCCAGTCAAGTAGTCATGCTCTTTAACTTTTTGCATATTAATTTTTATATTTCTAATGGAATATTTTAATTTCTGTTTATAAACTTTTAATGAAACTTTATGTTCTCCATTTAGTTTTTCTTCTGTATCAAGTATTGAATAGAATTAATTTTAGTATTTAAATCTAATATATACATTTCTAGATTTTTAGGTATGTGTTCTACATTTTCTTCACAAATATGATAAATATAGTTGCAATGGTAAATTTTTATAGTTCTTTATCTGTTAAATCNTTTTATTTGTATTTTTTTTTTTTATTATTATTTTCTAACATTTGAAAAAAAAACTTTTGCTATATCTTTACAAATATATTTTATAGATTTGTATAATTACATTTACTATATTTAATATAGTTATAAAAACTTTCTACCTCAGGTTTTTGATACTTAATTATATGAAATTTTTCTTGATTTGGCTTACATGTGTTTATATTATTTAATAAACATTCAAAATCACCATAAATAACAAAAAGAAATTTTAATGAACAATTGTAATTTTTTAAAAATATTTTTATCGTTAAATTTTGGCATTTTTCTTTTTAACTGCTGGATTTCTGGAGCAATATTCATAGTGTGTATATTTTTTTTTTAGAATAACATATTCTTAAACATTTATCACAAGGGAACTTTTTAATATTATGTTTACTTTGTGATTAAATTAAATTTGATAAACCTCTTAATCCAAAAATAATTATTATTTTTATTATAAGTGAATTGTAACGAATTCACATGTTAATCTTTTTTATGTATATATACATTTTATGAAAAAAAAAGGTTTTAATCGTAAACAGATAACAGAAGATAAGAAAGATAAGAAAGATTAACATGTGTATATATACATATATATAATATTTCGTCTGAAATTTGGGTATATCTTTTATTTTCATTGCCATTTCAAAATTTTCTAAAAATTTAATCAATTTCTAAACTTATGTTTTTATATTTATAAAATATTTTTTTGGGATTTTTAACTGGTTGATACAATGCTGATTTTATTGGCCAAAGAAAGCATTTCTGATCATCGTTTTAGGTGTTAATATAAACTTTTTATTTTTAATGCTTTCTGGTAATTCTATAAAGTTGAAGCATTTAATGCAATAATATTTATTAACACAGATTTCTGTATTATTTCGTGAATATAATGACCAACCAGACCCTTGAGCTTCAAATTATGTTATTTCTGTTAAACTAATGGCGAATATATTATTTAAGGTTTCAAATTAATTAGTTGATCTATAAATTGTGTTTGTAGTTCATTAAGGTATTTCTAGTATATTATCATTATTTCTATCATATACAAAATTAAAGAATAAATTTAATTTTATAAGATTTTTTATATTAAAATATTATTAATTATTTTAGTAACTTCTCTTAAAGTTAATTGTAAAAATGCATTAGGACGTATATAATTTTTAATTACAAATGTTTGCATTCTTGATCTAAAAGCTGTATATCTTCTTCTAATTATTTTTCTTTCTGTATTTAAATTTGTTTTATTATTTCAATTAAATCATTAAACTTTTTTTTTCAATTTTTTAACTGTAATGTTAATTTTTTTTTTCTATTTCAGATTAAAACCTTTTCGCAATTAATTATTAATATTTGAAAACAGAAAGTTATAAAATTCTTCTTTTACTGTAAGAACATCATTATCAAAATTAAATTAGTTTCTTAATAAATTTCCTTTCCTTTGTATTATTTTTAACAAACTAAATACGAAATTTAAATAATTTTCGTGAGATGCATCTAATTTATAAGTTTTTTAATATAAGATTTAAATTTTCTAAGTGTACAATATTATAATGAAATAGTTTTGGATTTTTTTTATTAAATAATTTTAATCAATTTAGTGATACACTATAAAATCAATTAAATCTTGTTTTATTTCCTATTTTGAATAGCTATTGTTATTGTATTTTTAGCAATATGTTCAATTTATTTTAATATCTTCTTATTTAACTTGTTATATCTTTCTTGTTTTATTTGAATCACTTAGTTTTTCATCCTTGTCAGTTTATTATATCTATTAACTAATGAAAATTTAGTCAATAATTTTAATTATAAAATAGCTTATTTTAAAAATAAACTGAATACTTTTTTAAAAAATTTAATAGTTTTATACTTTTATTTATTTAAAATGAGTTTCTTTTTAATATTTATTTTGTTTTTACACATTAATTAGTACATTTTTTATATAAATAAGAGTGATAATCTCTTGTGTTGGGATATCAATTAATATATTTTGTTTTTTCTCAATATTTAAATTTTTAGTTAAATATAATTTTTGTATTTTATTATGGGGCTTTATTTTGTCATGTTAATATTTTTTTACAAAAATATTTTACACATTCACAAAGTACTTTTTGAGTTTTTTTCTTTATTAATATAAAGTTCTCTTAAATATTCATTAGTACATGTTTTAGATTTATTAATATGTTTATCTTTCGAATTTTATGTGAATGAAAGAATTTACAAATTTTCTTAGCCATATTTTTTACATATTTAATAGGTTTTCCATTTATTACTATATTATTTAAAACATGGAAATATTCCTAATTCTTTACTTTAAAAAATAAATATTTATAATTTACAATTTTTTATTTTAAAAATATTTTTTATTTTAAAAATTATTATTTTTTATAGTTTAATTTTTTTAACAATGAAAATTTTTTATACTGTATAATTTGTTGCTCAGCAAGTTAAATAACTTGATTTGGTTTATTAAACAAAATGAGATAGAATTAAATATGAATTAGAAAACATCTGATTTTCTACTTATAGATACTATATTTAGTAAGAAAATTTATTGTGTTTTAGATTATAGTTTTAAAATTATTTTGTCTGGTTGGTAATGTTAAATTTATTGAAAATAAAGGTTTAATCATTATGAATGAGAAATGTTGTTACCTTTTTTTATAAAGGATCCATACAAAATAAGAAATAACAAACAATACGTTTTTTTAATTAAATTAATTAAATTACTATTATTTTATTTTATTTGTTTAGTATTTGAACACATTCATAGCTTTAATATTTTATTAATTTGTTGTAAATTTAATTTTTTTAATGTTTTCTTGAATTTTTAAGAATTTAATTTTTTGATAATTTGTTAAATTTTCCAGATTTATGAAAGTGCATCAGCTCTCATAAACATGCTTCTTATATGATTTTTCTCTGTGAAGTCACACCTCCCGTACAATTTTCACAGTTGTCACTATTTTCGTCATAATGGCAATATCAGCAATATTCTCAATGACTGCGAAAAAGCTGTTAAACGAGAGAAAACGCTGCATTCGTTATTCTTCGGATACTGAACTGGTATTATTGCCAAAATTAAGGTCTATGTTTGGCAACGAAACATATCAAATCTTAGTTTAACTAATCTAGATCAACTTAAACTCAAGAGTATAGTGCTGAAACACAAAACGACTTTAAACTCAAGTTTAAATCTAAACGAGTTTTGTTAATATCGCTTAGAAGTAAACTTAATCATTGTTGGTGAAACCGGCTGACGACGGAACCTTCGGATAAATATTCGTAAATTATTACAATTTGGAACTTAAATCCTATTGGACGATTAAAGTGAACATCTGTTTTCATTACATCAACTTTACACAGTATTTTATAATGGTAATGTTTGTGGGTATGGATGTAGCTATGTTCATAGTTAATTCGATTGTAGCAAAACCGTAAGTAACAGCAGCTTTTGTGGCATGTCTGTAGAGATATGTGGTAGTGTATGCAATTTTATATTTATTTTAAAAATTAACGCCAATTTATGTAACTATGTTTGAATGCAGGGTAACTCCTCATGAGTGGGATAACCCTAACCCGATGGAAGAGGATCCAGAAGAGCTGGAGAACACCTTCAACTTGCTCAACTGCCTGTGGTTCTCCATAGGCTCATTGATGGCACAAGGCTGCGACCTCCTGCCTAGGTGAGTACTAAGTTTCCATTTAAGACTCTCATTACTTTCAATTCTCATGCTTTCAAAGTAAGCTTATAGACACGCTGTTTTGCAGAAATTAGGAGGTGAACAAGTTTTCGATTGCAATGTCGTGTAGCAAGGTTTCAAAAAAAGCATGCCAAAACATCGTCGAGATGAAGAGTATGGGAAAGGTAAACAGCACTAAATAAGAAAGTAATCTAAATGATTCCAAGGGCAGTTTAAAAGAGCACAGCAGGAAAGAAGACAGGACACCCACACGACAGGCGACAGACAAGAACAATGCAGTCCTCAATATAGGATATGATCACCTATGAATGCGATGCAGACTGTGCTCTATCTATTCATGCTCAGTATGAGGTAGTCGACGATAACTTGGGGCTATGACGGCCTATGCGCATCAAAAATGCTCCTAAGTTCACCTCGTCTTGGATTGCTGTTTCTACATGAGGGTGGTGGACAATGGCTTACCCTTGGTGCGATGGGATTCGCTCAATTGACCATCTCGCTGCTGTTGCCTGCATGAGTGATGGATGGCAAATGGCATGTGGTGTGCTAGTTTGCTGCTCCGGAGCTTCGCCTGCAGCCCGTTCCCTCCCCTGCGCGTCTCCATGACAACGTGATGCCAGCCAGCCGCCATGATGCCACCAGGGGGCGTTTCCACTTCTTAAAGGTCGGAAATTGTTCGAAAAGACGACAACAAAATTGTATAAAAGACTTGGATTCTCCCTGCTCAGGATGACAGGCCACGGACTTGATTAGGGAAGGAAATGCTGTTCCTCTGTTTTATATTGGTGGGAGGGTGCTTTGGATGACTATTAAAACATATGTAATATCCATTTTTAATTATTTTGTATAAAAAGGGAAATATATTAACTTTTATTTCTTTGTGGGGGATTTAAAATCATGGGATTTTAGTAAATATTTTTTATCGATTTTGAAATCCCTTATCGGGAATAGATTTTTTTTTTTTTTTTGTATTTCAGAAAAGGGGAAAATATATCAGAATTTTGTAACTACAATTTTTTACTGTGCAAACCCAAAGTAAGCTTTATGATACTCTTTGATGGCACACTAATGGGGAGTCTCTGTTCCTTGAAAAACGAACATCTTCCTGAGGAAACAGAGTCAGAGTCCTATTTGCATGTGTCGGCTGAAACTGACACATGTAGAGGGAAAACTGTGCCACTCTTCTTCGTCAGTGCGGTCATTTGAAAGGAGTAATCAATTTAGGAGTTTTTAATTTATTGAAAATATTTTGAGCTTGCTACAGTGGTAAAGAGAGTGAAAATTGTTTGGGTGCATCAAACTAATTTGCAAAATGACTTCTACAGGAGTCGTTCGTACTGCCTGGATTAAAACTTTGTGTAAAAAGAGTCACTGCAGAATGTGTTACCTACAAGCCGGAGGACGGAATCTAAGTCTTGCGCCACCTGATGCGTGAGCTGGTGAGAAAAGGAGGAGTTTCTGGTCAACCTGAGGGTGAGTCCGCTTCAATCACCGTTTTTTTAAATCTTATATATTTGCCTAATAGTCTGAGCGATGGTTTTGAGGTAGTGCGCAGTTTGAATTTGGGTGCTGAAGTTAAACTGATCGTTCAAATGGCTAAAGTAGTTTCACTTGACATCTGTGAGATAGCAGTTTTATACGCAGCAATAATGTTTAAAGTACTCGAATCCTTGCAGTGTGTGATAGGGCAAGCTATCAATGAGCGTATGTCCTTTCACGAATTGTGTCAGGCTATTTTGCGGCAAACGTACCTGTACTCCAGCAGCCATTGCTCACCAGTGCATGCAAATTTTAGAAAGATTTCAGCATTCTGGAGAATCAGTGCAACATTTTGTAAAGGAAACTATTAGACTGGTATAAGTTTAGGGTTTTCCGTGTGAGGAAGCAAACTTGGGAGACTTTTTTTTTTTAACTTGTTGCCTGAAAACAGTACCTTCTTTACATTTGCCACAGAGTCACAAACGTTGCACGAGTTGTTAGCGTTTGTAATTCAAGTAGAATTAACCGTTGGTGATTGTAAGCAAAAGATGAATAAGAAAGTAACATTTAAAAGGCAGTGTCAAATTTGTTTTCGGTAAAATCATCCGACGGCAAAATNCAAAAGATGAATAAGAAAGTAACATTTAAAAGGCAGTGTCAAATTTGTTTTCGGTAAAATCATCCGACGGCAAAATGTTTCTTTGCAACCCGATAAGAAGAAAGATATTCCGTACAGGTTAAGCCGAAACAGAAATGCCAATTTTTTTTTCCGGGTAAATCACACAGCGGAAAACTGTTTTTATAAAAGTGCAGAAAGGGGCATTAAAGAAGTACCGCCAGGAAACGGGGACCAGTCTGGAGTAAAAGAAATGTCCGCTGGTCAAAAANAGAAAGGGGCATTAAAGAAGTACCGCCAGGAAACGGGGACCAGTCTGGAGTAAAAGAAATGTCCGCTGGTCAAAAACTGGTAACAATGGTAATTTCTTACCAATGTGGTAATCCTGGCCACCTTCAATTCAAATGTCCGTTGTGAGGAAAACTTGCGGGATTAGGTTCAATTTCAAACACCAATTTGTTTAATAGGAATGGCTTGTTGTATGTTCCCTTAATAATTAAGAATTTAACCATGTCCGCATTGGTAGATTCGGGTGCGTCTGTCAGAAAACATGAAACTTGTAATAAAATTATGAGCGACGCGCCAGTTAGTACCGTACAAATAAAAAGGAGAGAGTCTTGTATTTTCCTTACCAGACGGAGGATTGATCAAATCAAATGTTGTGGCAATNCGTACAAATAAAAAGGAGAGAGTCTTGTATTTTCCTTACCAGACGGAGGATTGATCAAATCAAATGTTGTGGCAATGATACAAATTAAAATAGAGCTATTTTCACGAAAAATGCCTTTATTGGTTTTCAGAATCTATCACATTATGTAATATTTGGTATTGATTTTTTTGGCAGCACCCACACATGTATTGACGTAGCAAGAACAGCGTTGAAAGTTAGTTTTTTCCCTGAGACTGGAATAGATTTGCAATTTAAGCATTCTCGATGTCGAAATATTCTGTTGTTACAACATTCGGAAGATATTGTAAATACATTAGACAAGTTAAAAGTAGAATATAGTGGTGTGCTTACGTCAAAAGTAGGGCATTGCAAAGAGGTTCCTGTTGTTTTCAAATTAAAAGATAGCAAGCCTGTGGTGTGCGTGCCATGCCATGTGCCTGCGCCCAAAAAACAAATATTTGAGCAGTTAATAAATAATTTAAAGGAACAGGGAATTGTGGATGAATCTACTAGTCCGTATGCGAGCCCGTCTCTTTTGTTACCGAAAAAAACACCAGGTCAATATAGGTTAATATGCGATTATAGAAAGGTTAATAAAAAAATTGTATGTTCATTCCAATCCCGTACCCGTTATGGAAACTGTTTTCCAACCCTTGAAAAGAGCTCAAAATCTCAACATATTGAATTTGAATTCTGCTATTTTACAGTGTGAGTTACATCCGGAAAGTAGAGCGCCATTAGCGTTTTGTACCTCTTGAGGGTTGTACCAGTGGACGCGTCTGCCCATGGGAGTAAATTCAGGGTCCCAATGTACATCCCAAGGGTCAAATCATGTGTTAGAATGGTATTTGTATGAGTGCGTCTTTATGTACATTGATGATATGTGCTTGTACAGTGATGCGTTGGAGGAAACCCTTAAACATTTGCGGACAGTGTAAGACGCGTTAAGGAAAGCTGGTTTGGCGGTGAACCCAGAGAAAATTAGTTAGGCACAAAAACATTTACGATATTTAGGGTTTATTATTTCGGAGGTTAATTTTCGCACTGATCCTGAGAAAATTAAATATGTTGTTAATTTTCCACAAACAAAAAATTGAAGATGTGTAAAAAGATTTTTAGGAATGATTGCTTGTTTTAGTAAATTTATTCCAAATTTTTCTGACCTTACAAAATCATTAAACCCGTTTAAAAGAAAAAAAATCTACCTTTGTGTGGAACGCGGAACAAGAAANTTTCTGACCTTACAAAATCATTAAACCCGTTTAAAAGAAAAAAAATCTACCTTTGTGTGGAACGCGGAACAAGAAAACGCTTTTCATAAATTGGAAGAAATGTTAGCTAATCCTCCTGTCATGCATCTGCCAATTTTATTAGGTCAAGTGTTGCAATGCGTGCCAGCATGCACAGTCGAAAAATTAAAAACTAGAAGGGCAAAATGCCGTTACGGTGGCATTCTATCCTTCGGAGCGCATTTATTTGGATGTGATGGGTCCGTTTCCCCAGAGCACCTCTGGATATGTATATGTCCTTGTCGTCATAGACAGTTGCAGCAAATTTTGTTTATTTTTTCCATTACAAACCATAAAGTCAGGAGAAATTCATAAGGTAGTTATGCAGAGATTATATAGCGTTTTTGGCTCGCCCGTGTTGGTAGTAACTGATAATGCCACATATTTCTTTCTCGGGAGTTCAGAAATTTAAATTTTATATGGGGGTAAAGATGGTGCAGACTGCTCTGTACCACCCTCAGGAAAATTTAGTAAAACAGGTGAATCGAAACATTAAATTTGCCTTACGTAGTTTATAATCTCATACGCAATGTCACTGGGATGACGTGTTATATTTGCGTTTTCTGTGTTTTAATAATATAGTACATAGTGCTCATAAATATGCTCCATCCGAGGTATTTTTGGGAAGACGTTTGNGTGTTTTAATAATATAGTACATAGTGCTCATAAATATGCTCCATCCGAGGTATTTTTGGGAAGACGTTTGATGCATCCGTTATAAATGTGTGGTCACTCCATAGCATTTGTTTGGAGAATGTGAGTAATAATAAATTGGAAGAAATATGGGCAGATGTGCAAGGTAACTTAATTACGTATCACCAAAAAATGGAACAGAAGAGTAATGTTTCATAAAGAGTTAAACTTTAAACCATGTTTTTTTTGTTTTAGTTGAAACTCATCACCTCAGTTCAAAAACCGATTTTTTTAAGTGCTAAGTTAGCCGTGAAATGTCGCGGCCCTGTGCCATATAGTGCGGTTCATTTCACCCGTGACAGTATTGATTATTGATAAACATTCTCCAAACTAATCGGAAAAGTTCGCTTTTCCCAGTGTAAAAAGTATCATGTACCCAAAAATGCAATGTATCGCGTAAGCTGTATTCATACTTTGGATGTAAAACAAATTGTATCATTAAAAATATATTAAAAATTTAATTTTTTAAAGAACGTGTGTATTCTCAGTANAAGGGGCTACCCCTTCCCCTAATTATCGCGTAAGCTGTATTCATATTTTGGATGTAAAACAAATTGTATCATTAAAAATATATTAAAAATTTAATTTTTTAAAGAACGTGTGTATTCTCAGTATTTAGAATGGTATTAATGATATTTATTTTAAAGAGTATTGATGAAATTTAAAGGTGTATACTCGACGTTGATTGAGTAAGTGAAATTATGTAGGCCTACTCATGGGAATGTACGGAAAAGTAAAATGAAAAGTCAAAATACCCAGATATAATATACCCTTATAGAATTTGAATTTAGTATTTTATATGGGTATATTTGTGAATACATGAGTTTTAAAGGCAGCCCCTATCTTGTAAGAGTTGAAATTGTATGAAATTACATTCTATGAGTAGTCGTTTTAATTCCCTTGTGTATGTCTGTTTTATTGCTGCCTGCTGCTATCATCGATATCCGTGTTCCATGTGAAAAGAATCTTGGGGTAACGGTCTAGCCAGTCGACGCCTTGGGATATTCTGGACGCATGAGCAACACTGACGTGGCCGAGTTCAGGGGAGGAGGGATGTGACGGCCTAAGCACATCAAAAAGTCGCCTGAGTTAATCTTGCCTTCGGTTGCTGTTTCTACATGAGAATAGTGGGCATGGCTTGCCTTTGGTGCGATGGGACCCGCTCAACTGACCATCTCGCTGCTGTTGCCTGCATGAGTGCTGGATGGCAAATGGGATGTGGTGCGCTAGTGTGCTGCTTCGAAGCTTCGCCTGCTGCCCCTTCCCTCAGCACATATCCATGACAATGTGACGCCGGCTAGCCATGACATCACCAGGAAGCGTTTCCACTCTATGAACATTGGAAATTGTTCGAGAAGACGACAACAAAATTGTATAAAAGGCTTGGATTCTCCCTGCTCGGGTAGACAGGCCAGGGACTTTATTAGGGAAGGAACTGCTGTTACTCTGTTTTAAATTGGGGGAAGGGGTTGCTTTACATATCAATTAAACGATATGTAATATCCATTTGTATTTATTTTGTATAAAAGTGGAAATATATTAACTTTTATGTCTTTGTGGGGGATTTAAAATCATTGGATTTCAGTAAAGATTTTTAATCGATTTTGTAATCCCTTATTGGGAATAGGTTTTTTTAGTATTTCAAAAAAGGGGAAAGTATATCAGAATTTTGTAACTACAATTTTTTACTATGGAAACCCAAAGTAAACTTTATGATATCCTTTAATGACACACTAACGGTAGGTCCGTGTTTATTGAAAAACGAACATCTTCCTGAGGAAACAGAGACGGAGTCCGGTTTGCATGTGTTGGCAGAAACTGCCACAAGGCATCATGGCCCATTCCTCCTGTAGCACCGATCGCAGCTACAGAATCGTTGCTAGTGGCTGGTATCATGCTGCCAGGCGTCTCCCAACGATGTCTCTTGCATGTTCGATTGCATTTAGGTCTGGGTACGATGTGGGTGAATCCATGCTGTGAACATCTGCTCTCTCCAACAACGAAGCGACAGCTGCTGTATGTTGAAGTGTAGCATTGTCGTTCATAAAGAAGAACTCACGACACACAGCACATCAGAAAAGACACACATGAGGAAGCAGAACCTCGGTACAATAGTGGTCACCAGTGACTCAATCTCTTTGGAAGATGTGATGCTCAATATGGTCCCCAAGCATTATGCCTCTCCAAACAAAAACTCCGCCACCTATGGACCAGAGCCTTTCACCGATGTTGGAGGGATGATTACGTATTCCCTGCTCTCTTCAGATGTATAGACATCTGGAATCGCTAGAGAGACTAATCTGGACCTCACTCATAAGGAGCATTCGATGCTGTTACTTAACTCTCCACTCTACCTCAGTAAACACCATCTCTGATGGGTAGATATCAATTGTACACATTGAACTGATCGTCAAACAAACCACCTGTGCGTAGTCCCATGGCCATGGTTAAACACGATAATGGGTGCCCAGTATTGTGTTGCATGCATCTTGCGATTTCACCTACTGTCTACTGTCGATCTCTAATCGCTTGTAGGACAATATACCGGTCCTCTATATCTGTGGTTGCTCATGGACGACCACTGCCTAATATCTGCACAGCTGTCCCTATCATTCGAAATGCCATCCAAGCTCGTGACATGATATATACGATACCGAACTTCTCGATCACACTAGCCACACTTCGATGTTCTTTCAGCTTCCCAACTTCCAACTTCGACTAAAGTTGTCCATATGTTGTTTACAAGACTGTCTGTTTGTCATATCGGCAGCCAGATAACAACTCAACTTCGTTAAACCCGATGTGCACAGTGTAGTAGTTTCCACTTCACTTCTTAGCATACACCGTGGTCGCGCTTTATATCCTTCTCACACGCCCGCAGTATGTAATGGTTCTTGTATTTGCATGCCCTACTGCATCGGACACTAGGCGATCTACTGATTGATATTTCGGTAGGTTCCGACTGTTCGAATTGAGGACGCATGCCGCTCCGAGCCGATCGTACTCCATCCTTCCGGTGGGTTGTGCAGAGTATTAGTGGAGCGGTCAGGTAACTGAAAACCCACAAGTGCCATGGTAAATAAGTGGGAGCATGGGCTGATCGGGTTGGCCACACCAGAGGTTCTCTCTGGTATACAGATCACTAGAGGTTGGACTCGTGCTGGGTGGTTAACTCTGTATGATGGAGGAGGTCTGGAAAGATTCCCCCTCTCAAAGAAGGACCGAGCGGTGAGCGATAACCCACTCCAGTTGTGTCCTGGAGAGACACTAGGGGTCCGGGTAGTACCCCGGCCAGACCACACACTTGGGGTCTGAGTACGAGGGTTTCAGAACCTTGTGGAAGAGTTCTTTCTGCCGTACTTGTGTATCAAGTAGGGGCTTTGGATTTGGTTACCTCAGGTGCATGGCTGGGACACCTGCGATGAGAGGGNTAACCCACTCCAGTTGTGTCCTGGAGAGACACTAGGGGTCCGGGTAGTACCCCGACCAGACCACACACTTGGGGTCTGAGTACGAGGGTTTCAGAACCTTGTGGAAGAGTTCTTTCTGTCGTACTTGTGTATCAAGTAGGGGCTTTGGATTTGGTTACCTCAGGTGCATGGCTGGGACACCTGCGATGAGAGGGCGTGATCCCTCTTCCCTGCCGATTGGGCGGCCGAAGCGTGGGATTGCTCATTGGCTAAGAGCGTNTTGGGCGGCCGAAGCGTGGGATTGCTCATTGGCTAAGAGCGTTGTGTTAAAATATAAAAGTATGGCAGCCGAGAGGCTGCTGTATTTGCATCACGTATGTTCGTTCTGCTGTTATGTTGTTTTCATCACTTTATCCTTAATTTTGCACACCAATGTACAAAGGTGTTCACACAAATATCCGACAAGCTCGGTCAAATTACTCCTCACATAAGTATAGACGAAATTATACGCATGACATTTAGCCTAACTGGCTTCCTAAAGAAGATACACACCTGTAAATGTGGAGATGACTGGCAGGTTTATTGCGAATAGCACACTACCAAATTTTCTTATACCTCTGTTGTGCAATGTACTAGTAAATCAACATACAGATCTACAGGAAATTGCTGTCGATGTACATAATTTACGGGAAAAAATGATGCTTAACACCCAAGTGTATCAAACCGCGTTGGAGGCGAGTGCGACGCCTCCCTACTGTGTGTGCGCGCGCGGTACCGCATTTACTGGTTTACTATGCTTACCTACTGAGTTCAAAGTAAATTTGGTCCTGTGCTATTCGCAATAAACCTGCCAGTCATCTTCGCCTTTACAAGCATGTGCTATCCTTAGGAAGGAGTTAGACCAAATGTTATGTATATCCGTTCGTCTGTATTTATGTGAGGAATCACTTGACTGAGTCTGTCGGTGATTTTTGTGAACATTCTGTATGCATTGACTCACATTGTGCATGTGTGCTGATAGAAGCCCCAAACATGCCATCTAGAACAGGGACAATCATGCATTGATCATGAGCAGATAACATATATAGTGTCTCCAGTTACGACTTTTCGTGCTTGTTGTTAAAAACATATGTATGTTGAATGTATTATAAGTTAAGGTTTTAAACAAAGAAAAAAGAATAATCAGTAAGAAGTCTGCAGTCTGGCATCCAAGCCTGGGACAGAGGTATGGTGGAGTACTTGGTCGAAGTGACCTCGCATGTTTGACCCTTGGTGGACCTACCTAAGTTTGTATATACACCTTCGGCTGCGTGGTGTTCTTTGGACGGTCGCCCATCCAAGCGCTGATCACACCCTACCTTATTTAACAATGGTGATCATAGTACCTCTAAGTTACCATGGTGGTACGGCTTTCGCCAAGAAGAAAGAAGTAAGCAGTAAGCAGTAGGCACCAGAAATTTAACTGACTCAAGAACGAACTTACTGCCTATGTTCAACCAATAAGGAAGCATTTTACAGTCTGTTATTTGAAATCCATATAAAAGCATTAGTAATTTTGCAATCGACAATTGCTTTTTTCAGAAGCAGGCAAACAGAAGTTGTTCTTGAATTTTTGTTATTTGAAATAAAAACCTAATTATGTAGTCATTTGAATGTATACTTCTCTGCGATTGGTTCAACTTAAAACTTAGTCATTGGTTTTTTCTAGTTTCCGACATTTTTTACTCTGAAATTTATGTAGATATAAGTTGCAACTTTATTGCATATATTTATTCTACACTTAAGGAGATGGATAACTTTTCAGATTATACTACCTGGTGCTTAAGTTTATCATTGTGTAAACCACTTTAGTCACATCAGCTGTAATGAAGTGTCACTTGCAGGGCAGTGTCCACAAGGCTGGCGGCGGGCATGTGGTGGTTCTTCACTCTTATCATCAGTTCTTCATACACCGCCAACCTGGCGGCCTTCCTCACCAATAGCCGCATGGACGACGCCATAGAGAGCGCAGAGGACCTGGCGGTACAGACCTCTGTCAAGTTCGGTTCATTGCGAGGAGGAGCGACGGCTCAGTTCTTTGAAGTAAATGCATTAGTGTTACAGCACTGCGTCCATACAACTAGTGATTTCTAAACTACTTTCCTTTCTAAATAACAGTTAATGAGTTCACCGTGTGCATACTAATGTGAGCGAATGGGTGAGGGTACGTGTATGTTGAGAGTATGCACCCCCTCTTAACTTTTGAAGACTTGCAACGAATTGCACCAAACGCGATATATGTCAACCACTAACCGACACACCAAATTTTGCAGTCAATCATATTCGATATGCAAAATGCTTTGCTCAGTTGCTCATTACTGAAAGTCTCCGTCCTGGAAAAACCGCCTGACATGAAGGAGTTAAGGAGGCCTAATAAACTTCATGTAATGCCAGGGAGTGTGTAAAGATTGTATGACGTAACACATCACCCCCGCACTGACAAGGCAGATCTGCAACTGGGTAGTTCTCCATCAATTATGAATGGTAGCGGCCCTAAAAATTATGGGAGAAATATCATTTCTCAGGAATTGTATGGCCAACTTTACCCAATCTTTGCATGCTTAAAATGCCCAACATGAGCATTACATTTTCAGTTATAGGCCTGTTTCGTTTAAATTTTGATTATAACATAATGTGAGTAAATAAGCCTTTGGATCATACCTCAAGTGCTATGTGATAAATTTCTACAAACACAGCATAAAATATGAAATGCCTATGAAAGGCGAATTACAAATAAGTAAATTTACTCATATTAGACTATTACTCTTAAAATGGTGGCTATGTAAATATTTTAGTTCGATGTGATACATTTACGGAGCCAGTCAAAATATTTTAGCCAAACCCAGTATATTGGCAAATTAAGCTCGAGCACTAATTGATCTATCCTCACCAAATTTGACATACAAGTGGTCCTGTTCAAAGCTAACTTATATAAGCATACATGTTATTAAATAGGAAACTTTCTTTTAAATAGAGGCCTTATAAATATTAAGTGATGTTCCATATCTGCAAAACCAACTCACCTGCGATTTTGATTATAGTTTTTGTGATGGCATCGACAAATAAGAACATTGATGTCACTCAGTAAATTCATCTTTCCAATAAACACTTCGGCTTCGGAGGATAGGATTTCCTGAAAATTAAGGATGTGTAATCGATATGTACCGAATTTTTGCATACAAGAAACACTATCGCAGGTGCCCTACCTAGTTCATGATATTTTCTGAATATTTAAAGGGACTAAGCATAGTTTTAAAAATTGTAGTATTACATTTTGGGAGTTTTTTTGAACTTCTGGAATAAATATACCATTATAAATTAAGCTCATTATACTAACAATATAGGCAGTAGCTCAATAATTAATTATCTTCTTCAGTATCAATTTTAGAAAAAAAGTGCGTCCTGAACATTGAGTTTATGTTATTTCTCATAAACGCATTTAAGGCATTTCCACTAAATGTGACATAGAATTAGTATTAGGGAGACAACTAACAATTCCAATAAATTTATAAATTATGCTTTTTTTCGAAATGGAGGAGTTACGAATATTTGTATTGATATATTTGTGTATACAGTCCATTCATGGTTACTTCCAACTTTTCTGAAGTCCTGCTAAAATTCTACTTCCTGGATATTCCCCCGCCCCATGCAAACAGAGAAAATCCGANTCCAACTTTTCTGAAGTCCTGCTAAAATTCTACTTCCTGGATATTCCCCCGCCCCATGCAAACAGAGAAAATCCGAGTCTATGAAATCACACCAAAGAGACAAAATGCTGCACTCAGTTTAACAATATTTTGTATAAGATATATTTTTTACTAGGCATTATCAACACACCTATTTTCTCATGGTTTTAATTCACATTAACTATAAACGTAATGTTATAATTTATAGATAAAATATAAATATAATTTCAATTTAACCAAAGATAAGAAAAAAATATTTTTAAGTGTTATGTCCTTAATCTGCAATTTTATATTAATTACAATTACACTACTGTGCTACACAACTGTATAACCTAGCCTCACAAAAATTCGGCATNATGTCCTTAATCTGCAATTTTATATTAATTACAATTACACTACTGTGCTACACAACTGTATAACCTAGCCTCACAAAAATTCGGCATACAAGTTATATCAGTGCAACAGTATGCAGTTAGGAGCAGTTCTCTTTATTTTTAAGTGTTAGGTCACTGGCGTGTTTGCAATCAACACGAAACTTCATTAAGACATGATAATTTTTGTATATTATTTAAAAACATATAGAAGCAACAAAAAGAAAATAATAAATTCAAATCAGTTTATAATATTTAATGAGGTATTGTTGTGAATGGATCTATAGCCTCCATGTAACATCCTAATAACAAATAGGTTACCTACAATTTGAAAAATATAAATTTCTGTCCACTCTTTATATTCCAAATACTTGTATTCTCATATAAACAAGTGGCATGATCCATTACAAGGCATTCAGGGCATCAGCCCACAGTCTCTTCTCGTTGAATACTCACTGCAACACCCGTGCAGGATGAGTTCATGAGAATACACATACGTAAAAACAGGTTGCACACCAGCACCTCCGCGTCCAATGAACGAGGAATGGAATGTCCCAAAACAGTGTGGGATCAACAAAACTCCCACAACTGACCCAATGGTGATGTAATATGGCTGTGGTGGGTTGCAATACTTCATGAGGTGAAAGGGAGTGCGCTCTAGGGTTAGGAGCAGGTTGACATGGGTTTTGTGGGAAATGCGTTGTGTGAAAGGTTTCCGGAATGGTTCCCAGGGTGCCAGCTAACTGATTATGGTGATAACCAGGGTTAGCACGAGATTTTCCTCCTAAGGGCATTTGTCAAAGACCTGGGCTCGAAGTCCTGAACCCCATGTCAGTGTCGCAGTTCGGTAACTGGAATGTCCGTGGCCATCCAGACACCACTGCGATAACTTAACTAACAAGTATACTTATTTATTGATATAGGAGAATTATAAGACCAGAGAGTAATCGTCACCCTGAACTGCTGTGAAGCAGCTAAAGACGAAGAAGTGAACCATACACACACAAGTAAATTCTAAATGGTATATTGAATGGCTGTGATGATGAATTTTATAGAAGGAATTACCTAAGGTCGGATTCTGCTTTTGCACAGCACTGGCTGCACAATGTAATGAAAGTGTCACTGGTGAAAATTATTTACTTTAAGTGAAAAACTATGGGGCTGCAGTCTACTCCAGTAGGGATGCGAAATCGGTGGATAAGATGACACAATTGCCACGAAGCCAGTTGGTCAGCCAAACCAATCTTCGTGCATGGTGGTGGCAGGGTTTTCTCCTCAAACCAAGATTTTATTAGGGGGTAGTTCACTGCAACCACCGTATTTTTGAGGTATTACCGACACCATCTACTACACTGTTGAGCGTAGAAACATCTCCACAAGACTAGGTTGCATTAGACAGGCTTATGCTTTCAGATTAAGGGGAGGGGGTTATGAGCGGTAATAACCTGAGGCTGACCCAATTAATTGTGTAAGGATGGCTTTAAATACAATTATCTATGTGATAAACTAAATTCAATATACCATATGAAGCTAACTCGTTGGTATAGCAACCCCGAAAATATACGATAGGTCACAAAATTATTGAGGTGATTAACAACATCTGTGAACTCTACAAATTATTTCTGATTACCCAAAATGAATCTCGGTAACCCTTCCTTATCTTCATTTAAAAGGAATCCGAAGGATATGGCACATGGATGAACCTACAACTGAAACACGAAATTTTCCTACACAGAATTATTTTAGATCCTGAATAACCCAACTTACCATAACTCGTGGGCTATTACATGCCCAACAATGTAGCTTTATTGACGATGATTACCCAATGATGTACCAATATGTCAGCAAGGACCAACAAGGGTTTCAATTACTTACTAAGTAACAAGAAATAAATGTAGACCCCTGAAGAATAATTCGTCCATTGAACATGACTCTCAAAGAGTTATAACATTTGCAACAACGGAAATATGATTGAACTTCTTTACTCTCGTTAGGGATGGCAACCATATAGTGCCCGCTTAAGGGATATCTAGCATTCGATATTGGTCTTAGGCAAAAGTGTCAACTAAAGGTGCTTCATTTCTCTATATACCTTAGACAACTTACGCCAAACGACTACGGGCATGTATCTAAGATACTGTAACTCTGTACTCATAGTAGAAATCAAATAATTTATAGTTTCTATTCCTTTCTGATCCCTCCACACTTGGGAATTGTCAATTGGATTTTGACAATAAAGATGCATGCTTGCACATACCATGGAGATAAAGGGACTGCCACATGTCCTTTAACTTGCCAGAGTGGCAATGACAATGGATCTCCTTTTCCTCCAAAGTCATAGCTACTTTTCCCATGCTCTGGGATAATAAGCATCAGTATATACGAGTGGGTTCACTCATTGTATAATGCAAATATAGACACAATGCAAGTAGTTATTTTACAGAAATACTTTCTAAATAACATGACATAACTAGTATAGATAGTTCCAAATCTTTAGTAAATTGAATTATGTAATACTGACTATTCCGAAGTTACCCAAGGGGACTGAAGAAAACTAACAAACCATTACACACTACACCTCTATCGCAAATTGTCAGATACTGTCTTAGACTAGTTATTAAAAACTCACAACTGACCCATGTCCATTTCGGCAATGGTAACCTACTATATAACCCTATCCGCATACATGAGTTGCTCCTCGGCACTCTCTACTGATGTATCGTGATGAAGAACTGACATAGAGTGGCCGAAGAAAGACCTCGACCATAGCAATATTTTTGTTCTAACCTACCTTAAAACTAAGAAGATAGCCGGAGGTCCTGGGTAGGGATAGGACCTAAGTGCGTCTCAGGGCTGAGCCCTTACTCCTAGGCATGCAAGGAAGTTTCTAACTACAAGGGCATATGCTCGCAGCTTTACTGGGATTGGGCAAACATGGCCGCGATTGGGGCCACATTTTCCTCCATGCTAACTTAACCTGAACCACAAAGGGAGGAGGGAAAACCGACATAGACACCATAAAAATCTCTGAACAGAAAATAATCGCAAGATTGTAAGCAATTTACTAAGTAGGAAAATATTTCCAATAGAACAGAGGATGTGAAAGGATAATCTTTTTTGAAAGTATCTTTGAAATGCTAGAAGATAAAGTTGTAAAGGGGGCTTTCATTTTGATGCTCATGCTGGATTTAGTTTGTAACCAGGAGGTGGGAGGTAGCAGCCCCCCTGGGGGAGAGGGAAATGCGCAATGGACACCATTAGCTGTGACGTCACGCCAAGCCACTGGTTCCAAACTAACTATTTGTTTACTTTGAATAGCCTTGCGAGTGCCATATGAAGTCACTAGTTGTTCTGAATTGTCCCTCACTTTTTGTTTATCTTGCGTTTGTGAAATGTGAATTTGGCAGGTAAACACGTCTTAAAACTGTTATCTATTGTTGATTTATTTGACGACGAAAGAAAATTGATATAATCGGTGAAAATGCGTACGAGCTGGGCGATGCGAGTCCAGAGGTGCACAATCCCAAAAGTACCTGTATTTAGTATATATACCATGGATGCATACATGAAANGAGTCCAGAGGTGCACAATCCCAAAAGTACCTGTATTTAGTATATATACCATGGATGCATACATGAAAGTACTTGCATTTAGTATATATACCATGGATGCATACATGAAGGTACTTGTATTTAGTATATAAACCATGGATGCATACATAAAAGTAATTGTATTTAGTATATAAACGATGGATGCATACGTGAAAGATTAATTTTGCACAATTGTGGTGTGTATAGTGATATGTTATGCATGTAAGTTTGTAAATAAATAATTTCCGTATGTTTAATTTTCGCAAGTACGGTTTAGATTACTAACCTGCCATTCATTTAAGGACTTTTCATAAGTTGCGAACTCGCTATAGGTACAAGCACTTTTATAAAACTGTAGATACGTATTTTTCTAATTTACTATTTGCTATTTCAGTGTAGGTGTTTGTAGAATTCATTTATTAATATCTAAGACTGTAAATGTTAGTGAAGGTAAACGAAAACGTGAATAATTGATGCAAGTATTGCTTTTGGCTTTCCTCGTAATAAAATTGATGTTTGCAGGGCATTAGTAGCAAATCACGTCGTAAACCAACACGAGGCAAATATAATAAATTGGTCGCAATGTGCCTACATACATGTATACATACATCAATAGGATATGGGATATACCGACTGAAATACAGAAAAGAAAATTAAATTCAAGAGAATTATAGACACATCATGTATTCTCTGAAGTGGAATTTGAAAACTTACGCAGTAGACCAAGGATTCATTTTTAAAACATTGGTAAGTACTTTGACAAGCTGATAATAATGTTTACAATAATGACATAATGATCAACAACACTTTCTACTATTCACCAGGGCTGCAATAGACACACGTGAACAAATAATAAATTATTTTGTTTTGGCTGTACACTGTTGTAGCAGAGTTTATGATTCAAAAAACTGTAATTACACATACAAACACAAAAACCGAACAGGGACAGTTGTCAACATGTACATAAGCATACAGAATTCTGGAGAAGTAATAGTTTAGTTGTAAGAAGACCACTGTGTCTGTTTTTTGTTTACTGAATTCCTACTATGGAGGACGTAGACCTACGTGTTGGCAACTATTCTTGGTTGGCTTTCTGTGTATGTGTATTCGTATGGGAAATTCTGGTTTCCGGCGACATGAGCTCTGCTGTAAATACACATACATGTACAACACAATTAATTTATTTAATATATAACATTAATATAGACGTACATAAATTAACCTGAAGAACCAAAACAAATTGGTACACCTGCCTAATGTCGTGTAGGGCCCTCCGCGAGCACGCAGAAGTGCCACAAGACGATGTGGTATGGACTCGACTAATGTCTGAAGATATGCAGGAGGCAATTCACACCATGAATCCTACAGGGAAGTCCACAAATCCATACCAGTGCGAGACCGGTGGAGATCTCTTCTGAACAGCACGTTGCAAGGCATCCCAGATATGCTCAAAAATGTTGTGATTTAGGTGGCCAATAGAAGTGTCTAAAGTCAGAAGAGTGTTCCTGGAGCCACTCTGTAGCAACTCTCGACGTGTGGGGTGTCGCATTGTCCTGCTGGAATTGTCCACGTCCGTCGGAATGCACAATGGACATGAATTGGTGCAGGTGATCGGACAGGATGCTTACCTATCTGTCACCTGTCAGAGTCGTATCTAGACGTATCACGGGTCCCATTTCACACCAACTGCACACGCCCCATGACATGACAGAGCCTCCACCAGCTCGAACAGTCCCTTGTTGACATGTAGGGTCCATGGATTCATGAGGATGTCTCCATACCCGTACACGTCCCTCCGCCTGATACAATTGGAAACGAGACTCGTCAGACCAGGCAACATGTTTCCAGTCATCAACAGTCCAATGGCGGTGTTGGCGGGCCTAGGCGAGGCGTAAAGCTTTGTGTCGGGCAGTCAACAACGGTGCACGAGTGGGCCTTCGACTCCGAAAGCCCATATCAATGATGGTCCGTTGAATAGTTCGCACGCTGGCACTTGTTCATGCCCTAGCATTGAAATCTGCACCAATTTGGGAAAGGTTTGAACATCTGTCACGTTTAATGATTCTCGTCAGTCATCGTTTGTCCCGTTCGTTCACAATCTTTTTCCTGCCGCAGCGATGTCGAAGATGTGATGTTTTACTGGATTCCCGATATTCACGGTACACTCGTGAAATGGTCGTACGCGAAAATCCAAATTATATCGCTACCTCGGAGATGCTATGTCCCATCTCTCGTGCGCCGACTATTACACCATGTTCAAACTCACTAAATCTTGATAACCTGCCATTGTAGCAGCAGTAACCGATGTAGCAACTTTACCAGACGGTTGTTGTCTTATATTGACGCTGCCGACTGTATCGCGTTACTCAGATTGGTTCCATACCTCTGTTATTTGCATATGCACGCCTATACAAGTTTTTTTTGGCTCTCCAGTGTATAAAGCGTAAGAAATTTTAGCTCAAGGGAAATGTGTTTACAGGAAAAGTAACCTTGATTATCAACGATAGAGTAAACAAANGCGTAAGAAATTTTAGCTCAAGGGAAATGTGTTTACAGGAAAAGTAACCTTGATTATCAACGATAGAGTAAACAAAGAGTGCAAACAAAAATAGGGTATCTGGAGTCAGTGTTTCATTATATAATCATAAATTATAGCAACAGGTTATGGTAAGAAAACATGTCAAAACGGTGACATGATATGTCGCATGTGTAATGGCCCCGACTTTAATAGCCCTCCCAAGTTGGCAGTGATTGGCCTTATTTAAATATTGTAAATGACAGTTACAAACACTGAATTCATCATCTGGTTCTATAGTCATCACATTAAAAAAGAAACAATTTTCTTATTTGTATCACAGCTTTCATTAATAAATTAACTTNCTGGTTCTATAGTCATCACATTAAAAAAGAAACAATTTTCTTATTTGTATCACAGCTTTCATTAATAAATTAACTTTTAAAACTATTTCATTAAGGGGTCGTACAGCAGTCCAGGTCCAGGAAAATACATTTTACATGTCATTTGCTAATTTTAGGTGATGCATGTGTCATGAAAATGAATGTAAACATAAATGGGTTGAATTACTTTGGGTAAAAACATGTTTCCAAACACAACGTATTTGCAAACATAAAAATTGAGGCTATCAAGTACTGCTTAAATATCTTGTTTCTGACATACAACAGATTTGTTTCTTGAAATGATTTCTGCAGATAAAATATACCACTCTGCACAATGCCATCGGGTAAAGTTATGAACCTCCCTACTTGTAAACTTCAATAAAAACTTAAACATAGCAGACTAGCCGAGGTTGGCTTTATCTACGCTTTCTTTATTTTAACTACCTTTGGGAAACAAAATGTACACGTTTATCGTTTACTGTAATGATTACAGCGTACCGCAAAATACATCACCATCTAAACACAAAGGTCAACAAATGCATGTTTGGAACCAGCATCCTCGTGTGACGTGTCACACTAATGGTGGTGTCCTCCATAGGGCATTCCCCCTCCCATGCTCCCAATCGAGACCTGAAACATAAAAGGGGGAAGAGAAAGGAGGAGGTGGTGACGAGTCCAGGCTGTTTGCGAGTCCAGGCTGCTGAGGGATGAACATCGTGCTCGTGGCTGCTCCGACTCCGGGATCTGCCAGCCCCATGGGACCAGCGAAGGCCGAGGACTTCTGCGAGTGCGGCGGGACTGCAGCAGATTGGGTGCGGCGACTATTCAGCAACTCGTCACGTCCCCAGGTGGTGGATAGGGGATCCCCAACCTCTGGGGTGGCTGGGAATACTCGAATACCAGCCCGCGGACCAACTGGCCGGTGTGACAGTGCCGTCGTCGTGGACGTCGGGGACCTGGGCGGCTCAGTACGAGTTGGCGAAGCGCATCGTGCGGGAGGCAGCTCAACGATCAAGGCGGGGAGGGGGATCTCGAGGTGCTGAANGAGTTGGCGAAGCGCATCGTGCGGGAGGCAGCTCAACGATCAAGGCGGGGAGGGGGATCTCGAGGTGCTGAAACATGCGACGTGTAGCGAACCTCACTGCTGGATTCTGAGAGCTGCTGACTGCGGATGCGTGATGAATGGCCAAGGAATGCATCGGACCTCGGAAGCTTCCTGATGTCAGCCTCTACTCCTGGACCAGCTGCATTCGCCCCCAGTCTGGTAGGTCCTGGATGTCACGCCGAGCTGAACTCGCCCCGACCGACGGACTATTTTGTAGGAAGAGGGAGGAGGTGGCACCTTGCATTTTGGCTCCCCGCCTTCACCCACGGTGTGGAGATCCTGATGTAAGCGCGGATGAGTGAAAATGGAGTAGGTGCTATGACTGAGCTGCCCAGTTCGACAACTTCCACGACGAGAAGCAGGGAGCCCCTGCATTCAACAGCTGTTGTCAAAATTATTGTGCTGGTACGCCCACACAGAAATATTGACAGCAGTTTCCCCTCAAGGACGCTTGCGTCCACAGCACCGCCTCTTTCTCTTCTAGATTTTAAACTCCACATTAAAGAGCATGGAATTCACACATGCTGTCTCCTTTATCATTTTTAATGCATGAATAAGTTTTGAACTTCTTTCCTGTCGGGAGGGTTTTTACGGTGCCTATGCCGGTTTTTCCTCTCCCCCTTCTTAGTTATAGCTTCAGCTATTACACACTCAGGGATGCATTCATGGCCACAAACCTGGCCATGGCTGCTTTATCCTTCTTTGCCGCGATGCACGCCTCAGTTCCTAAATTCCTTCTCCTGTAGGCGTATGGGGCCTAGCCCTGAGACGCAACTAAGCCCAGATCTACCCCCAGACAATACTTAACACTTAATAAGAGGGTAGTTAGTAAAAAAAAATAAAAAAAAAGGAGGTGGTGGAGACTCCCTAGAGGGACAGCCTGCCGCGGACGCAGGTGTTTAGTGGTGCACTATAAAGCACAGTCACAGTGCCAATTACAGAGTGTACCCCTCCCCCTCCCAACCGAAACGCGAATACCATGTGTTGCGCGAGAACTTGAGGCTTGTTCACCTTGAAGTGTCTTCTTCATCTCCGAGGTGGTGTATCTCTAGAGGGCTAGAAGAGAAGTCCCAGTCTCTTGAAGTGTTTTGAAATGTGACACCACAGCCACTCAACACTGAGCCATCTGGCTATTCCGCCGTATATTTTGGCTGTATGGCTGTGGACACATAGTGCTTTGCAGGGTGTTACTGTGGCATGGTGGTTGATGCAACGTGTGTGTGTGTGTGTGTTTGGTGTGCTCAGGCATTACAGGTGTTCGCTGTGGGGGTGTATGACACTAAATTACTATGGTGATCAGTGCGCCAATAGCAATTTAGGCCGCTTGTGCTTTTGGGTTTGGTCGGGGTCGTACTCCCATAGGGCGCTAATCAGAAGGTTGTTTGATTCAAGGGTGATTCCAGATATAAAAAAATAATTTTATTCTTTATGCAAGACAGTCAGTGTTCATGTTCGCATCTCATAGGGATCTGAGGGGCAATTTCCTCTCATGGTAAATTCACATGTTAGAAGATAATGCCAAAATTACAGAGCAGATAGCACCGACAACCAATCTGAGATCTTCTCACCACTTCTGTGTTATCCATGTTATCTGTGCTGAAAAAGTTGATCCGATGTCAGCTTTCTTGGCGCAGACAATACCGATATTTTTTACACAAAATTAAAAATGTTGCATCCGAGGCGAACAAAATGGTTATCATCGAATATGATACGTCCAGGTTAGGATTTATAAACTTTTGAAGGAAAGCCATCATTTGTGAGACACACTGGAAAAACTACGCAAAATAAAATAAAAAAGATGTTTTCAGGAACTCTCGGAATATGCATGTTGCAAATAACTTCTAAGCTCAGTTCCTGGCAGTTTATGGGCAAAACCAAATGAAACTTGGAATCATGGCTCTGCAAATAACACAGAAGTTCTGAATACATGTGAACGCCTGCTGCTGGAACTTCCTCGGTCTGCGCTGTCTAGTCGGCGTGAACTGCAAATATGTGAATCCACCATAATGGACTATCGTAAGCTAAGTGACTTGTGAGAAAAGAATTAAATCCCCCTAACTGTGATGGTGCATGCTACTCCCAAGACCTGCTAACACCAGACTTGCTAGTATGATGTCCTTGTGGTGCAACAGCGTTGAGGTTGTCCGTACCACATGCCAAAACAAAATAATAATAAAGAGGATTGTGAAGTATAACAGAACTCACAAAATCATGGTACAAGTCTGGCATGTGCCTGCCATATTTTTTCATGAATAAAAATCGCAGAGGAAACAAGCATATAATATTCGTTTCAAATAATATTGTATTGTTGTTTGTTTAAATTGTGTGGTGTTATGATATAGTGTTTATGTATTCATCATATAAATTACTTATTACCAAGCCTTGTGTTGATATAAACTTATTAAAATATGGTTTCCAGAAACAAAGTACAAGTACGTCAGTTTTTTTTTTTTTTTTTTTTTTTTTTTTTTTTAAGAGTATAAGGAATATAGATTTTTTGTTTATTTACTCAATACATTCGAAATTATTAATACGTTTTTAATTGTGACGAAAATGTTATTTACACAAACTATATTTAACTTTATTACATTGTGAATTAATTTATTTTTCCTGTGTATTTTTTTATTAACGTGTGTGAGCACCGCTAATAGTATTGAAACCTCCCTCGTTTCCTCAGTCAGTGTAACACCCTTCCCCTCAACAAGCTTCTTGCTAAACCACTGCAGACATTTTTTATTGTGTATATTTTTCAAGTGTAGCTAGCAGCATTACATAATTAACTTAATTATTCATTAATATAATTGCAGGCATCGAACTACTCGGTATACCAGAGGATCTCGACGATAATGAAGCAGACAAAGCCAGATGTGTTCACGAGCACGAACCAGGAGGGAGTAGACCGAGTGTTGAAGGAGCATGGCAAGTACGCCTTCTTCATGGAGTCCACGAGTATAGAGTACGAGACAGAGCGGCACTGCGAGCTCAGGCAGATTAACGGTCTGCTCGACAGCAAGGGATACGGCATCGCCCTGCCTTTCAGTAAGTGCAAAGATCTGGAACTTGCCGGAAATCTGATCAAACATGTAGTTACCAATAACCAATCCCCATTCAAAATCAAAGGTTCAAATTCATGAACAAGACTTTCACGACAACTTTGCTCAGTCTAACTTTCGATCTGAAGTTGAACACTGGGGGAAGTATATTTGCCAGTTGTCTCTGTATCATGAGTCGCACTTTGACAAAAGTAAACTTTGCAAAATTGGCATTTCAAAACACTTAAATACGTTAGTTTTGTGAACAACTGTTTATGACGATTTTGTGATATGTGTTCAAAATATAATTGTAAAGTAACATTAACATATAATTGTTCTTATTTGTACGAGCTAAATGCCAAGGGGTAGTTTCGTCGCAGAAAATTGAGTCTAATCATGAATGCCTTTAAAAAGCAGGTACAGTAATTCATGAACTAGTCAAGAAGTACAAAATCCTAACTGATAATAAAAAACAGACAGTGTGGGCACAAGACAAAACTGATGCATCGAAAAGCAATAGTAAATCTTTCAATTGTAATGTAGGCTATATACTATGACGGAATGTCGGGGTCTCAGGAGCTGGAAAAATGTATCTGACTTATACTCTGTAGGTTTTCGGCTATGTTCAAGGAAATCAAATGGGCACCAGCTACTGGAGAGCATGAGAAAAGGTAGGGAGTGGGCCGTCGACCCTTGTGGCTGCTTCTGAGAATCCCCTGTTTGCACTGCTGATGACGAAGTTACTTGAGTAATCCAATTATGCCTACCTACTGAGAGTGTTGGCCCTCTCAGAACGCCAGTAAAGGAGGGTAAGACTGTTTGACAGGCCGTCTCACACTTCCAACAATATAGTAATTCAGCATTGTGTTATTTATGTAGTAACTTACGTTTTTAGGTTTCACACAATAGGCAGTTAATGCGGTCGCAAAGTGACTGGTCATGAAATAAAATCACTGAAGTTGCGTTTCGGTATTTTTACTCATGAAACAAACCCTCGACTGGGGCACATGCACCTTGTGAGAGTTAGGGCATGTCGCCTCGTCTGAGGCACATGCACCTGATGAAAGTTAGGGCATGTCGCCTCGTCTGAGGCACATGCACCTTGTGACAGGGCATGTCACCTCATCTGAGGCACATGCACCTTGTGACAGTTAGGACATGTCACCAGTCTGCACAGATCAAACACAAGACACATTGTCTTACACAAAGTATTTAAGTGGTGGTTAAGTCCCCGGCGTGATATTCGTCGGGGTTGGGGATGTAACTGTTCCCAGACGAAGAAAAACAATAAAGGCAATAAGCAGAGATTAAAAATAATAATGGCTATTGAAAATTACATGATTATCTGTTAAAAAGTTGCAGATCCGGGAATGGTAGAGATCACGTGCCCGCCTCCTAATGAGCTCGTTGCCAGACTAACTAACAAGGACCTGCTCGGAGAACCAGAGGTGTTCGCGCCAAGCATGTAATAATAGAAAAAAACATTTTAAAAAGCAAGGCAATTAGATACATATTATTTACCTTTGATAACAAGACATCAAAACCCTTTTCCATAGACTATACAAACAAATAACACTTGTAATTGTAAATATTATAAGTTTGGCAATGGAGTTGGGTAGCAATGTATTTATTACTGCAATCGGAGCTGTCTTTCAGAGTCTGTTGGATTACTACAAGCATTAACACTACAATAATTAAATCACTATTGGTTAAATATTTTTCCCCTGAGTTTCCAGAATTCGGGAGTGGCAACAGGGTGGTTAGACATAAACGAGTCCACTTCTCCCGAGTAGGGATGTAGGATAGCCATGCTCAATCGTGACCAAAACAAAGCTATTGAATTGCTCTTTATTATGTTTCGTAACTGCGTGGTGGCACAATATGGTATAATAATTTTCCATGCACATTCTGCACATTCGCACTTCGCATATACATAACACATGCATGGAGGCGTAAACACTGAATAAAGGGGGAACGTGAGGTGTATCTGTATTATGAGGACTGCTGTCCCCTCGCTGCATTCATTTTCCCAGTGGTATTATTACTGGGGACTCTTCTGGACGTAGTCGGCCGGCCCGAATTATCACATGCTCAAAAGTTACGACTTGAGGGCAAGAAGGCAGGATGGTCACTTGACTCTGGTAGTACCTTGGGAGTATGCTGGCGGGGTGCACTTCCAACACGCCGCACTGGCTGTGGAGTCAGACAGTATGGCTACCCGCATTCGGGACGTGGCTAGTCCTTAGTAGAGGGTACGTGGTAGCTGCGCAGTGGCGGCGGGACTAACAGGCTAAGGGAGGAAGGATGCTGCATGCGTCAGCTAGGAGTTGCCCACAACTTTAAAAATGCTGGAGTAATAATGAAATTACAACTGAATAATCGGAAGGATTGCAATTTTCTCAGATTTTCACAATGCAAGCCATTCTGAAGTTAAAATTAGAATTTGTACACTGCATCATTCAAATTGGAACACCAGGAAGGATGTGGGCTATCACGAACAGATTTATTTAACAGAATACCCTAAATACAGAGGTTATAAGTTTACTTTTGCAGCTCGGTATGACGTTCAAAAAATGGGGAAATCAGTATTGTTTGGTCCAACGATGGGCTGAAATAACAGCTGCTGATTTGAAAGAGAGACTTTGGATGTCCGCCTAGGGTATCTCCGCCCATCCTGCTTCGATGCATGCCCAAACTTCATATTTTGTGGCAGCACGTGTCATGTGACATGAAAGGCGTCGTTCTACCATGGATCACACATTTTCTATTGGCAGGATACAGTGAATGCATAGGCTAAGGAAGAAGTGTGACTTGGTGGTCACCCAGGAACTGTCAGACAATGTGTCACATGCAGTAGCGCATTTTCGTGTTGGTACAAGACCCCAGGCTGTCATTTAAGATACAGGACAACAACATACTCCAACAACTCCACGATGTAACAGCTGCTGGCCATCGCATTAGCGATGCGAACTAGGTGCGAGCAGGACTGGAATCCGATGGCCCCCATACCATAACTTGAGGTGCTGGGCCAGTATGAATGTGCATAATGTAGGACTCAGCAGCATGTGCCACAATATCGCCAGGCATGGATGCGACCATCGCACTCCAAGCAGAAGCAGGATTCGTTGGAGAAGACAATGTCATGCTATTCGTCCCTCCATGCCCTACATTCCATGCACAATTGCAGCAGCAGGCTGCCAGTGGCAGCCACAACAATGGGAACCTGGAGAAGATACCCTTATGCTGCAAATGGTGATTAATCATAAGTGTTGACATAGATTGATATGCCACATGCCTGAACTTTTGGGCGAGGGTGTTTGATGTGGCTGCACTGTCCATAATCGCCATGCACACCAGATGTCTGTCCTCGTGCTCGTTGGTGTGACGTGGCTGTTGGCTTCCTGCGCGTCCCTCAGCCCATCCCTCCTCGACCCACTGATCTCATGTCCACTCCAGTGTGGTTTCATTTAGTTCAACGCGAGAACCTATTTCCCATATGATAATCCACAATCCCGGTCAGCCGTGATTCTCCCGTGGTCAAAGGGAAAACCTGTTTGTACGGTTATCGTGTTGTTCGATGGGGCATGCTCATTCCCTCTGTGCACACGAACTGGTGGGAAAATACAATTTCATTACCTCTCATCAGCCCCTCGACCTCCACTTATATACAACTTATCAAAGTCGGCGTTAGCACAAATATCCACATCATTCTCCTTCCCTGATCTACGCATTCTGTCACTGTGGGGTCCTACAGATGAATGATTTTTGGTGATTAAGTTGTAATGGCCAGTAGCTTCTTTGTTAAATCGATACCGGATTTTAAGTTGTCTCTCAGTAAAAAATAATTCCACGAGATTTTGTGTACTCCTAATAACACTCCAAGTAACAGGAGCTATGGATTCTAGCACTTTTTTTTTCAGTTTCCTCCGCTAATTCGACAAATTGTTACTTCAGTACCTGCATCCATTTTGCTTCCTTCGGTAAGCAAAGTCAATTTTGGGCGTCAAATCTTGTGTTTTGGCGTCTTTGAACACTAAGTCTCACCGAAGGTTTACTTTCGTAAATTTCCGACTATGGAATTGAAAAGTGTTACTTTGCTTGTTTTCTTGTGTCAAAGTCGATTTTGACTAAAAGTCGTGTACATGAATACGACGCTAAGTACCCATAATGTATTCACATTATTGACTGTTGCTGTAATACATGTTATCTTAACATTCTAGTTTCTTTTATATGGGCGTGATGTGTAATTTATAGTGGATGTTCAGTGATTATAGGCATGCAGGATGATTCTAAAATCATGGGACAAACATTGAGGGGTGGTAGACCTCACTAAAACAAACAATTATTGTATAAGAATATATGGGCGGAAGTGAAGCATTGAGGCACAAACACAAAAACATAACACATTAACGGAAACATAAAATGTTCATTAGCATCATACTTAACGAGTGATTCCATACAGAAAATGTTAAAATAGTTGCTGGAAATGCATCCACCAACAGTCACGCATGCTTGGTGACCTCTACATATGGCGTGATTGGATGACAATGGTGAAGTGCGTGAAATATCCGGCGTATTTGAATCTGTTCGCCAATCACTCCACCGACGCTACCAAGCTTGCATTACTGTCAGTGGTAGCAATTTTGAGCAGTTATTATAAACATTGCTGTAAAAAGGCATTTAGCGGCGACATTGTAAATAAACAATGTGTTGCATTTCATGTGTTATTTTTGTGTTTGTGCCTCAATGCGTCACTCCCGCCCATATATTCCTATATAATAATTGTTTGTTTTAGTGAGCTCTACCACCCCTCAATGTTTGTCCCATGATTTTAGAATCATTCTGTATAGTGTACAGTATTTGTGCTTGAAGATGGCTGGAGGAGCGCCAGAGGAAGGTGACTTGGACAGATTCCATACTGCATTGCAATCCTGGCATGGGAAGAGCTACTACGTATTTCATGTTTTCTTCCTTGTACATTCTGTTTGTTTTTGGCAAGCATTTTTCTGGAATAAGTTTTAATGTTAATACTCAGAATCTGAAAAAATTATTGAGGTTCTTACCAATCTCTGAGTTTGGCATGTTTGAAATAAACCCTTTGTGTCGCGACCTCAAATACATGTTACCCATATCTCCTGTCTAGCTACATCACACCACAAAACCTCCCTTACTCACTATTAGCCATCTAACCAACTGACTTTCGCTTTAATGTGTCGTGTATTGTTGAGAAAGTTAATATGCTAAAATGTTTTACACTTTTGTAAATTTGCACATACATTTCAACAAATCTAGCAGCGAAGTTTACACTTGCCTTTTAAGAACATAAGTATTGCCATTAATTTGACTTTGTTTCATATGTATATTATTAACATTTCAAATAATTATAAACTCATAATTTCAAAATCTAAGTTTCTTTGAACTGAAAAATTTATATTTTGTCAATATTATGGGACTCGGCAGGAATAAATACATTTCATGTATTTATGTTCAGCAGCAAGTGGTTTATCAGCCATTGTTATACAATATATGACGTGATTTATTTCCTCTAGATTCGCCTTACCGAACCTTTGTGAGCGAAGCTGTGCTGAAACTGTCCGAAACAGGGGAGATCAAAGCGATCAAGGACAAGTGGTGGCTCGTCGAAGACGGCACAGGCTGCAGCGAGGTACTGTGGTGATCAACAGTGTACGCCCTCACAACACATTACTGCCTGTATCAATACAAACTTGAAGAGGAAAATACCCAAGTATTTGTTTTACATAAAAGTGCTGTTGCTATTGTAAATTACATGGGTAAGTCTGGTGCATTAGTAAGCTCATATGTAATGGCATGTTATGCAGTGACGACTCATAATGGACGTGTTCGATGCGCTGTTTCACCCGGTGCCATAGTGAGTCAAATCAAGGGAAACATGTCCCCGTCGAAAACTGTTTTCACCATCTCTTTGCTTACCAGTCCTGTCCTACTGAGGCGAAGCAGCTCAATGGTTCTGCAAGCTGTGTACTCCTGCGGCGATCATCAATCCCTCAGTGAAAGGCCATCTTAAAAACAAATGTTTTGTCTTAAAATCCATGGAGGAGGATTTCGAATAATGAATCACACAGAAATATTGCCAATTATGTAAACAAGTTACAATTTTGAACTTTACTTGAACAGTTTGTCAAGCACATCCATTATGAGCCGACACTGATGTTATGGAAACTACGAAGTTCGATGGCAATGATTTCTTGAAATTACCATCCCATCTTGCAATCAGGCTCTCGTATTTTATGGAATTAAGAGTTTGTGCAAATGCAGGCGATTAGACCTGAGCAGAGCAATGTGCAGTCTATTTATCTGGGCACTCCCCTAACTGTCCACAGAGATGCAGTACATCCTATTCCATTTAAACGTGCAATTTAATGACAGCCAATGAAAGGTAGCACTCCCTGTGTTTTCCCCGAGGGTTCGCTATGGCTAGGAAAACACATTGCACTTCAGACACCATGTGGTCCATGAATAACTAAAGAGAAAAAATAATGTAATTAATAGCTGTTTTGATTAAAGAACTTAAATACTATGGCGTAATATTTACTTATTTTCATTACAGAACATTGGCATAAGGCCGTTGGAAATATTCATAATCACAGCTGCTGTAGAGCGTAAACATGTTTCAAATAGTACAAATACAATGGGATTACATATTTTGTTTCAAATCATATTTGTTGCGCAGTTCAACATGGCGGCAAGTACAGTTTAGTACAAATTTTGGAACGTATATCCTACAGGCTTGAAATATTTATTGGGAACATAATAAAAAACGAATTTCATTACAGAATTCAAAATAATTGTTGCTTTAAAATATTGTTTATCTCTATGTATAAAATGAAGTTTCCTACTAACACACTCATAAACTCACAGTCCAAGCCGCAGGATGCAAAAGATTTTTTCTGAAATCGGCCCTTATGAGGGCAAAAATGGGTTTAATGTGTTTTAAAGGACTTCTTAATAGCTCATTAACCCGATGAGATATGTTATGCTCTTTTTTCGAAAGGTAGACTATACAAATACCTAAAACAAATAAAAAAATCTTTATCATACAGTCCATATAAGAATGTGAAAAGATGTAAACATTTGTTTCCCAGGACACTTAATTATCTCATTAAACCGATGATATATCGTTGTACTTTTTCTTCAAAAGTTAGTCTATCGAAATATCTAAGAACAAATTTTAGGTTTTTTAAAATACCCTCCGAAGGACAGAAAGATTTATGAGATCACTTTCCTGTCTGTGTGTATGAATGTGTGTGACTGTGCATGTGTGCCCCCACCCCTTCAATTTTCGAACGCGTGAACCGAATTTCACCAAACTCGGTGCACATATAGTACAAAGTAAGGACACCTAAATTTTATATTTTTCGGCCACGCAGAGTACTTACATTCAAAATGGCGGTGATTTGAATATTTAGGGTGATATGTCATTTTTCGGAAACCATTCAACCGATTTGAACCAAATTTTGTCTGCTGACAGCGCAAGGTGTAAGCATTTAATTCAGATGAGAATATTCTTGTTGGTAAGCCATTTTGGAAGATAGCGCCACATAAAAAATTAAACTTTTATGTTATATCTCGAAAACTAATTATCTAATAAACGCAAAATTTGGCACGCAAGTAATACTATATAAATATATGTAATTGAACTTAATCAGACATTAATTTTCAAAATGGCGTTCATACTAGTATTTTAGGTTTATTTGGTATAACTACCATACCATTTGACCAATTTCAACCACATTTTGTATGCTGACAGTATCTATTACAAGAATCATGTAAGCCAAACAACCATTTTCGCCATTTTGTAAGATAGTGCTACATTAATTAATAACGTTTTTGTGTAATATCTCGGGAAACAACTTAGCGATTCCTACCAAATATGGTAAACAAGTAGCACTGTGGTGGGTAATGTTAACTTACATGTTTTAGGTGTGTAAAACACTTATTTTCAAAATGGCGTTTATATATTAGTTTTATATGTTAAATCTACAAAACCATGTTATTCATTCCAATGAAACTTTCTATATGGGCTGTATATATTACAACCATCAAATGTGTTCACAAAAATTACTTTTGTTCACCTTTTTGTTAAATAGTATCACATGGAAAATTAAAATTATGCTGTATCTCCGCAAAACACCCGATTTATACCAAATTTGGCATCAAGTAGCCCTATGGCAGGTCATGTTAACTGATAAACTATAAATTTTGAGAGGGTCAGACACACATATTTTCAAAATGGTAGTTATATAAACATTTTAGCATAAAATTTGTTATTTACGAAACTGCAAAAAAGTTTTCAAATAAAATTTGTATGTTGGCATTATCAGATATATCCATCTTAATGTTCTGTGCAGAGCCTCATTACTCTGCAATTTTTGGAAGATAGCTCTACATGAAATAATACTGTTTTTCTTACGTATCTTGGGAAACAATCAACTGATTTCTTTCAAATTTTTGCGAAGAAGTTGTATTGTAGTAAGTCATATTAATTTTAATGTTTTAGGTTTGTAAGTATTATTTTCTGAATTGCGCTACTACAAACATTTTAACTCTGTGTGCTACATCTACAAAACTATGTAAAGATTTAAATTTAACTTTGTATATTTTATCTACGACAATCATGGAATATGTTAATACATAAACTCTTTGTCCTCCATTTATGAAGATCGTCACAAACAATGGAGGTTTTACACCATATATAGAGGATCCATTAATCGATTCATACCAAAATTTCACGCAATTATTGCTACAGTGTGGTACTATGTAAATCAATATGTGTAATGTCGGGCAGACATGCGTAACGTGGTTTATATAAATAATATAGATTAATTTGTTATATCTATAAAATTCTTCAACAAAATTCAACAAAATTTTGCATACAATCGGTATTAATTAGAAGCATAATTTATGCATAGAGATCCTCTTTTGCTGTATTTTTGCAAAGTAGTGTCCAGTGAGTAAAATGAACATTTAACTATATTTCTGGAATAATTAAACTAATTTCCACAAAATTTTGCACACCTACAGAAGGCCATGATAAGTTGCATGATTTAAATAAGGCCAGACACTGATTTTTAAAATGTAGGCCATGTAAATATTTTGATATATTTAGCATATATTTTTAACAATTTAACCAAATTAAACAAAACTTTTTATGATAACAGTATCTCTGAGAACCATTGTATAAATAAAAAAAATTTGGCTGTTTTGTAAGATAGCACCAATTAATAAAATAAGGTTTTTAAGCTTTATCTCGGTTACCAAAAAACCGATTTCCACGAAATTTTTCACACGAGTAGCATTATGGAAGGTATGTAAACGTATGTGATTTTAGTGGCTCAGACACTTATTTTCAAAATGACGGCTGTGTAAATATTTCAGTTTCCTATCATTCAAAACATTAGGCTGATTACATCCGAAGCTGGTGCTCCGAATCCTACCTCCGTGATGCAGTTGATTGCAAGTTAGCTTAATTTTATGGGTTTTTCTGAAATTCGAATTCCAGGTAAGTCACTTGTGTATTTTATTTTAATTGTCTTTGTACTGTTTCACTTTTTTCTGGTTTAATCTCTAATGATATTGCTGTCAATTAGACTCCAACGCCTACCTACCATCTAAGCTTTTAAGAACTTCACTAAAATTTATTTACACCCATGTAGAGGAAAATAACTAGTTATCAGTAACTTCTTGTTTTTGATTGTACCCCTAAAAAAATAAGAATCTGTAACATTTTTTTTTCGAGGTCTCTATAATGGTGTATTAACGAGATAGGATGATTTGCTTCAATGGGGCCGCGGAGGTGTAGTGGTCAGACTACTCGCCAACCACCTAGGTGAAGTGGTTTCAAATTCCGGTGGGGTTGCATCCCAGATTTTCGCATTTGGGAATCGTGCTGCTCGATGCCACTGATAGGCGGGTTTCCAGATTTTCTCAGGGATCTCCCATTTCCCCCGCCCATGCATTCCGGCGCTGCTCCATACTCACCTCGCTTCACCTTCATCAGATCTCAAGACCTCGTTAACGGCCACCCAAATCTCTCCAATCGGCTCGATTGTCTTTGGTTCATAAGGTCACCTATAGAGCCTTAAAACATTTTTTTATATTCGACTCGGGATTGCCAAACGTTTCTGAAGGTGATCAGTAGTTACGACCACTAACCTCATCTGCATATCTATCAATTTTTAAGAGCCAGTGGCCATATAACTTTTATAAGCATAGGGTATGCTAAATCAAATATCTGACTTTGTTATCCAAATTAAAATACTATTTTTTATTTTAAAAAATTAATTTCAAAAATATTTTTAATTCGTACTAAAACTTTACATAGAGTATTGCAGAACCCTGCATAAGTCTCTCATTCAGTTAATACTTTTCCTGTCTCCTGTCTTCAATTGCTATTCTTACACAATGTCGAAATCTGGAAATTGTCCATTGTCTTGACTGTTATGTACGTACAGTATAAAAATGTTACAAGGATATTTTTTAATGTAATTAAGGTGTGTGTATGAATATATATGTATGTGTGGGTGACCAATCCAAGCCCATAATACGAGTAGAGACCAACTGCACAAGTAATGTTATAATCATGGAATGCATCAGCATCTACTAACATTTGAATAGGCATTGTTGGTTATGATTTAAAAACCTAAAGTGCTCAGCCCTTGAGACTTGAAATGTACGAGGCCAGCTCAGGCGTTAGTCAACCTTACCTTCTATGCCCTTCTTGACAATAAATTCATCAATTTTTCAATAATTCACTCGCTCCATCAATCTTCAAATCTCTCCATAAATTTTTCATCAAATATGGCCATATTTCCATCAATATTTCAATCCTTCGTCCAATCCATTATTCATTCTTCTAATCTTTCGTCCAATCTTCCAATATTTCCATCAACCTTTCTATCAAATTTTCAAACAATCTTTGAATCGTTCGATTATTGTGTTCTATTAATCTTCCCATCAGGCTTTTAATCATTCAATCAATATTTCCATCAATATTTGAATATTTCCATTGGACTTTCGATCAGTCTCCCAAAATTTCGATCAGTCTTTCAATATTTCCATCAATATTTCGGCCAATCTCCCAATATTTCCACGAATATTTCAGTCTTTAGTCCAATCTTTTGATAAATATCGCAATACTTCCATCAATCTTACAAATCTTCCAGCCATTCCATCAATCCTCAATTTTTACATCAATCTCTAAATTATTCATCCAATCCTTCCATCAGTCTCACAGTCTTTCCATCGTTTTTTTTATCATTCGATCGATCTTTCAATCTCTCGTCCAGTATTTCAATCTTCTCATCAATCTTCGAATATTGTCGCTCAATATTTTGGTCTTTCGTCCAATCCTTCGATCAATCTCTTTGTCAATCTCGCAGTCTTTCCATCAATCTTTCCATAAATGTTCCAATTTTTCTATCAATCTTTTGTTTAATTCATCAATCTCCTAATGTTTCAATCAGTTATTCAATCTTCCTATCAATCTTTCCATCAATCTTCCAATCTTTCAACCAATAAATCAATCAATCTTTCAATAAAGCTTTCCAAACGAATAGACTTCCTGACAATCAAATGTCCAGACGAAACACCGAGGTCTACCTACCAGACCAAACAACCAGGTGTCAAACATACCTCAAAATTAAATCTCAAAAAAACTTTTAAAAAATTCTAAAATAAACTTAAAAACAGAAACCTTACAAAAAGAAACTTCAAAAATGATACCTCAAAAATGAAACCACGAATCTAAACTTCAAAAACGAAACCTAAAAAACCTCAAAAACAAACTAACAAAAACTCAAAACGAAGCTTAAAAAAACTTATTCTGCCACCATTTTTTTTTTGTTAGTTATTTAGTCTGCTCCCCACCACCAGTCAGTCGTCTTACTCTGCCTTCTGCTTATCAGCTATAAATATAGCATGTCCTTCCCTCTACCCAACTTAGCCGACAAACACGTTAATCAACTGTAATAATGTATTTCTTCTGATTTAATTTTATTTTTATTATAAATTATACATTTTCCCAATGTTGAAAATCCTTAATACCGAATTCATCTCAAGAGGGTCAAGGCCAAGTTAAATGGAGTTCCAATATGGGCCGCACACTCATGCCACAACCCCATCATCTTTGGCCTGAACTCTGCAAACCTCTCCACTAGTCTATGTGCAAGAACTACCTAAAAAACAATTTAGTAAAAATGCTGGAATAAATTCCATTTTAAAAATTGTTTATGAAACATAATGTAGGCTGTTAGGCAAGTCTTGTACGAAGAATAAAGATGTTATAGTGAAACAATGGAAACATTATAGTGGTTCATTGTTCAAATACCAATCCAAGTTCGGATAGTTTTTAACGAATTTTGTATGAGATTTTCTGTCTGTTTTCGTGCTTATACGCACTCAATTTAAAGATTTGAGCAATCTCCAAACGCGAGGTATGGTGTACGAACTTGAGTCTAAGACCCCAAACTATAAAAAATATTAAATTCTCTTTCGGACTTAGGACTTACAAACACGAACAGCTAAGACGCTCTGGTCCCAGGTCCCGATGTGCCAAATTACCCATAATCCCTCTACTGACAAAGGTTAAAGAATTGATAGGAAAATTGCGAGAGTGACCAAAGGGACTTATTGAAGGATTGATGGAAATATTGGAAGATTGGGGTGAAGATTGAAACGTTGGACTAAAGATTGCTCGAAAGACTTGAATATTGATTTAATGAACATGAGATTGACGGGAAGATTACGAAATTGATTGAAAGATTGATGGAAGGATTGAAAAAGTCATTAAAAGATAGATCAAAAGATTAAATGAAAGATTGATGTAAATATTGCGAGATTGATCGGAAGGTTGATCGAAAGACTGGAAGATTTATAGAAAGTTTGAGGTTGATAGAAATGATAGGAAGACTGAAGTAGAAAATAAATGGGGAGTCTAGGGCAACGGAAAAAAAGGGAAATATGTGATAGGAGCCACCCACTCTCTCATTCCGGTCACCAGGCCGCCATATTGGATTACCTTTGACCTTGACCCTGTGACCATAAAATTGAATGACCTTAAACCAAAAATCCCAAAAAGTTCTAAAAAAAAAGCCAAAAAAATTGTAAAAAAAATCCTAAAAGCCAAAAAAATTCAAGAATACTAAAAACAAAAACACACTAACAAATTTCCAAAATTCTAGAAAATCTCGAAAAACCTTGACATTTGATAAATGAATTACCTCCTAATGAACCCTTATTACCCCTAAATGACCTATAATGACCCATAAATGACCCCATGACCCTTGATCCAACACCCAAGTCCCTCGAACCAAGACCCAAGTCCCAAGATTTTTGACCCAAGACCCAAGATCCTTGACCCAACACCCGATACCCTTAATTTCTTGACCAGAGACCCTTGACCCAAGATGCTTTACCCAGACCCAAGACATTTGACCCTTGGCACAAGACCATTGACCCAAAACCCAAGATCCTTAACCCAAGACACAAGATTCTTGACCCAAGACTCAAGACCCTTGACTCAAGACCCAATAAACTTGACTTTTGACCCTTGATCCTTGGCCCTTGACTCAAGACCCAATAAACATGACTTTTGACCCTTGACCCTTGAAGCCATCAACAAGTTCAGTCGGTTCGTCGGGAGAATCAACTGTCTTCTCATCAGATAATTCATTTACACTTTCGTCATAGTCATTATCAACAATGCTGTTTTCACGATCGCCTTCACTTTCTGTTTCAGGTTTTATAATAAATTTACTTATCTTTGTAGCAGGAATTGTATGGTCATCAGTGTTTAGAGCCGATGGCTCTATTCGATTTTACCCTAAAGTAGTGCAAGTGTATATTTCTTGTGAACCACTCTATTGAACTCATTCCGTCTTTATCATTAACTGCCTCATCATAATCGCCTGTTGAATCAGTACCCATCGATGCAGCAAGAGATATTGGCGGTAACACTTGCTGACTCCCAGTAGACGAATCCTTACAGTTATTGGTGTGGTTTTTCAACGTATCGTCTTGCATAAACTACACGTGTCCATTGTCATAATGTTTCATCGCGCGAAAAGGAATCTTCGTACAAGTGGTTCTCTCATGTTGCCGAGCATTTTGACGATAGGTGAAAACTCGATCGTAGAATCGGCACTGATGATAACCAGTTAGCGATGATGCAGGTCATGGCTCCACATTAGTTAAAGTCAAAGGCAGGCCTTTGTATTCACAATTCATCTTCATTGTCTCGAGTGAGAGCCCCTCCAAATTGATGGTGCCAAAGATACAACTGTCGTTTTCTATATAAAGGCGATTCTTTTTACATTAAAGAGCATAGTTTGTGCCCACAGAAGGCCTACTGCAATAGATATATTTTAAAAATGTGAAAATAGAATAAGGGAGCACTCTGAGAAAACCCTCATACTCGTTAGTTTCAGAAGAATATACACAGTTACCATAACATATGTGTCTGTTGGTATATAATATACATAGCTGTTATACATATGTATATATATATATATACACACAGAGGCTCACGAAATTATTCGGTCATTGCCCTGTGTACTGTAAGACCTCATAATATAGTAGTACTGCGTAGTTACTACTAAAAAAAACTGTTTGAAAACATCATATGAATTATTTACCATCTCAAATGTTAACAAAAACGATTTCTCATACCAAAAAATTATTGCATATGTTTTTGAACAGTTTCGTTTGAGTGTTATATAACTCATGTTAATATTAGGTCAACACAATAATAAGTACTATAAGAACAATGCCGTCAGCACTTCAGTACATCGTCTGATACCATTTTTGTCTGATCACTTCTTTCAAACGAGTCTGCATGTCGGAAATTATTTTCTTGGTGTAATCTTGGTCTATGTGATTCCATTCTTCTGTCAGCCTCCTCTTCAATTCTTCTTTCGAGATAACCAGTGTCCTCCAGACTCTGGTGTTAAGTTCACCCCACAGACTCTTAACAGTGTTTAAATCCGGTCATTGGGGTGGCGTTTCGATAACGTTTGGACAGATATGTATAAGCCATCCTCGCAACAGACGCGACCTGTGTTTCGGAACATTGGCAGCACTTCCATGCAAACTGCCTTGCTAAGTAGTATTCCTTCTTCATTGTATCCTCGATAAACAAACTCACCCACTCCAGCTGAGGATATGCAGCACCAGACCATAACGTGGCCGCCGCCGTGTTTTACTGCTTCTTTTGGAGCTCCTCGTTCAATTTTCCTCCGCACTGTAACCCTACCATCTGACTGAAAGAGGTTGAACTTGCTTTCGTCCACGAATATCATGGCATTTCACCACTCCTGTTCCTTCTTGACATGGTCTTTGGCAAAGACCAGTCTTCTATTCCTAATAACTTTGCTTACAAATGATTTCTTCCTGGATACTCTGCCATTGTATCCATTCTCTTGTATTACCCTTTGAACTCTTTGTGGGTGCACATGTGTTCCACATTTCTGAAGTAACTCTGTAGTAATTTTCGGAGAATCTTGGATTACATGATATTTTACGTAGTATAGACCGTCTCTGTCATTCGTTAAGCTTACTTGGTCACCCTTTCTGTAGTATAGATTCAATTCTATCTTCCTTTACATATCGTTTTATAATGTTACAAACTGTACTTTTAGGAATATTTACTATTCACGAAATATTCCTCTGAGATAAGCCCTTAGCATGATGGAAGATGACGAGTTGTCGTTGTTCCAATGTTGTATGGCACATCTTTCACCCCATCTGAAGGCAATAGTAACAAGCAATGCAGAATGATACGTGAGATATACTCGCACCTTTCTTCAATCTTGGCTGTGGTAGAATGTGCGGCCACATTGCAGTACCTTCTGCTGGCGAGATTTGCCGAATACTAAAGAGATGTGATATGGCACAGCTTTAAAGTAAATAATGGCTATGCACCATCGTTTTTAATTTATATTATATGCTGCTAATGTATTACTGCACACCAGGCATTCCTTTCTATAGTCGTGCCACGTAATATTCCTCTGGCATGTTGCAATGACAATATTCGCTTACAACTTAAATACCCATATCCGTTCGAATATTATAGTGCATATCTGTACATAAATAAAGATAGAAATATCCGTAGGAATGTACATAGTTATATATATATAATTAATTTAAAATAAAATTTTATTTTATATCCATATATACATATGCTTACAAACATGTTAAATAATATATTGTTATGAAAGTATCTACGTGTATTCTTCTGGAGCGAACGAGTATGAGGGCTTTCTCAGAGTGTTCCCCTGTTCTACTTTCACATTTTTAAAAGATTTTTATTGCAAGAGGTCTTCTGTGGGCACAAACTAGCCTCTTTATTGTAAAACGAATCGCCTTTTTATAGAAAATGGCAGTTGTGGCTTTGATACCATCAATTTGGAAGGGCTCTGTCTTTATACAACGAAGATGAATTGTGAATACTAAGGCCTGCCTTTGACCTCAACTAACATGGAGCCGCGACCTGCATCATCGATAACTGGTTATCGTCAGTGCCGATCCTACAATCGAGGGGGAGTACGTTTTCTTAACCTGCATTCTACTCATTCCATCCGAGTACCCTTTCAAATTTAAGAGGCTGCTATTCCCCCCCAACGTATGTTTTGTTATGACTGTAAATAACACCAAGGCCAAAGGTGGCAGGGATATATTAGAGAGAATTCCTCACATGTGCAACTGTGCATGGCTTGCTCTAGGATAATCTCGACAAACAACTTGATCATCGTAACACCTGTGAGTAGTGCCGCTAAGGCATTGTGTGAAAACTTTCTTCGAAAAAGGAAATTCGTAGCTCCTTCTTGTAGAACACACGGGCGAAGCCGCGAACAAAAAACTTAGTATATAATAAGAGCAAACAAAATAGTTCAACATTTACCTTTACATCACAAAATTACAGCTTACTGGCTTCCTTCTCGTATATTTGCTTGTTGTGGAATGGTGTTCGTTAACTGATAAGAGTGTGACATTCCGCTCGGTTTAACTTACTTTAAAACAAGAGCAAACAAATATTGTTAATTACAGCAGAAAATAGTTTCTAGGTGTGTATTAAAATAAATTTGTGGTGAACTCAGTTTATGGAATAGCAAAACATGAGATATATTTAACGAAGACGACTTGTCTTTACTTATACAAACACTGCATTCAGTGGTATGCAAGACAGAGTACTTGCGATTTATCAGGAGGCCCGTCTAACTGACGACACTGTAATGTAATCAAATATGCATTTTTAAGGTGTAAGCTATGTGTTAACTTTTACCACTGATACGTGTAGTGCAGAACATCAGCAACTGAGTTTACTCATTCACCTCTTTATTTTTCCTGCCTCTCCAGTCCCCAGACCCCGCACAGGCTGGATTTTGGCCCTGGTGTTTACAGGGTACGTTGTAGAGAGCGGGGTAGAGAAGAAGCAGCGTAAATCATCATTTATTTCCGCTGTTTGTATGTGCACAACGCCAGCATGCAGGCAGGTAATAGCAAACAAAGGTATCTTCGCATCTCAAACCGAGACAAGCATATGGTAACATATATGTTTCTTAACTTCTACCTGTGATGAGTATTACTGGTTTCATGATTATGCAATGTACGCGAAATTATTTACAATAATATTATGTAAACATGTGACATTATAGCTGCAAACATAAATGCTTAATCGTTCACCTTTTTTATGCCTTAATATATTACAATTCTGTTAAGTAGAAAATAATTCAAACCCTCGTTTTCTTGTCTGGGTAAGGACCTGAGCTGCTGGGCATTCTTAAATCATATCGTACATTACACCGCTGATCCCTACACAATTTGATAACTGAAAATGCATGAGTTTCTGAAGAAAATTTTAATCTGGAAAATTACTTGTGTCAAGAAGAATGATTTTGTAGATAGAAACGGAAGAAGAGAATGCTGACGAGCTGACAATGGCGAATGTTGGAGGTGTGTTCCTGGTGCTTGTGGTGGGCTGCTTCGCTGCCTTCTTCTTCGCAATCCTGGAGATGCTTTGGAACTGCAGGAAGATCGCTGTGGAGGAGAAGGTATGTATCGAACATCAAAGAGCAGTTATCGCCTTTCGCCCAGTCACATGTTATGTGTCGATCTAGATTGGTAGTTATAAAGCTTTACCTTGTATAAGGAACATAGTTAGGTGAATTACAGATAATTATGTAAAGCTGTGTTATTGCCATCAACATTACTCTAGGTGGCATGTGTATGTATTAGCCACAGCCAAGCGATTGGTATGTCCATTAGGTGTTAAAATGTTTTTCAAAGTAAGGTGGTTGCCAGACCATGATTTCTTAGTGTGCCCATGCACTAGAGTTGCGATGCTTGGACTAAGGTCGTGATATCGCATTAGCCGAAGTTACAGAATAGTGATGTGAATATGTTGGTATCCACAGGGCAACGCTGTCCACATATTTGGCTTAAGGGATCAACAGCAACTGCCAGTATATGGTCGCCTCCTTGGAAGTAAGAAAATCTTCATCAGCCACGAGGCACGAAACATTTGTTTTGCATAACATGAAAAATAAATCTAGCTACATACATTTGCCATTATTCAATAAATCTTACAAGAATACGGTGATATTGAAATGCAAACGGTACAGGTTAAGAAAACATGGTACATTCCATTCATTAACACATGAATAACCATAAATGTATGTAGCTTTCTATAACTTAAGTGGCCTTTCGTCTCGCTGAAAGATAACAATTGTATAAGAACTGCTCACATAAAATAAATGCTGGTACACATGTAACTATTAAAAACACATTACACCCAGGTTACTAACAGCCTCATGGTCCCTCCATGCTGGTGATCACTCTGACGTGTCACACGACTCTGACTTGCAGAAAAACGAGGACCGATATCAGTAGCAAACAGGGTTCGGGGCTCCTCCTAGCGTTAGTTTATGTGAAAAGGGATGAGTTTGTGTCTCTACCAGCGATGCTTGAGGATGTACTATTTAATAGACTTAATATAAGGTAGACCGATTATTCGTCCTCTGCGCATGTACCCAACATTGACCTACCCTATATCAACACAACGGTGAATGTCGCATGGTCTACAGTGATGAACGCATTTATTTGTGTCTTATTTTCAAAAGACAAGCACTTTTATATAAATAAAATACTTTTACAAATTTAAATTTAATAAAACTGCATTACAAATTGGTTAGAGGGAGTATTACATACATCTCGAAGCCAGCATCTGTGTTCAAACCTCAAATCTTATTCATGCAATTTTTGCAAGTCATGTTGGCAGAAAAGCAGTTCAATGATGAGATACAGGTATTGGTTGTGCGCAGCCAAAGAGATCGGTCTACTTCATCTTTAGTATATGTAATATTTATGAAAGAGGCAAAATAGTGCACCATCTATGGTCACAGGCGTGGTTCCAGGAGATGACCGTTGTGGTCCTACCAGGAACCAACACATGAATTTAACATACATGGTCACCAAAGCTGTCAGTGGTGTACCTGCTATGTTTCCTTCAGATCGACTGGAGCCCATCTTATGGTACTGTGCCGATTCTCATTACTTATAGTTCATGCAAGCACCATACTTGTGGCAGGCCACTTCTACTTTTGCTTTTCTCCTCGTGCCGCAGGTGTGCATCGTAATTCAGTGTATCTTTTAGTAACGTTCTTGATTTATTTTGCAGGTGTGTGTGTGTCACGATTGTACTGAACTCGTATGATTGGCAAGGAAATGAATTGGCAAGTGCCTGCTTCATGGTGTTTGTCATCTGCTCGTGCTACATAATTAAATTAGCCAGTTCACCGCTTTGAGGTTTTGGTGTGTCCCAAAGTCAGGACGAGACTAAACGTAACCAGTCGTTCCTCTTCCGCACACTTGCCAATGCGGGTTTGCCATTGCAAAAGTCTCGCCGCGACTTCAGGGGGAACCAACACACACCATCCAACCTGAGATCCTTGCCTCCCACATCCCAACTAAGGAAAATCTGGGTGGTGCCCTTCAAAAATTAGTTTCCATCATCTTCTGATGCTTACTGCCTTCTCACCCTCTTGTATAAATCGCCCTTCGCCTGATGCTACAAACTGGCACACAGGTGGTGGCAATACACTTCTGTAGGTCACAGAGCCTTTTCCTGAAAATGACACGAATATAAAACGAGAAATATTGTGAGCCTTGCCTTATTAATCATGTATGTTGGTGCATTGAGCCACTGGGAAGAACAGTGGAGTATCTTTACATCTTTCCGAATAGCTGGTTCTTTGAATATCTGAAATTCCCTGTGGTCATACCTATGTCTGTGGTAACTGGAAGTGAGTCCCTTTATGCAGAGGAGACTTCTCATGGTGGTTGCATGTGGCTGGGAGGCTGGTAGAGGAAGTGAACGGTCAGTCACTGTAATCCCGCTGGTGTTATGGCGACCGAAATGTCCTAACTTTTGTCATCACACTGCAGGCCAAGTCCTGGTGTAGGACCTTGACTCCATCGTAATGGTATAGAGAAGACTGTATGGGCATGGAGATAGTTACGAATGATTTGTGAAACATGTTGCGCGAGGTTGTGAGCCACCAGAATGTCTGTAGAACACATACAATTGAACACTTATGTTTGCGTTGTGAGTGACATAGGTTCTTCGCCATACATCCCACTCATATGTAGTTACAAAAGTTAATAACAAAAGCATGTGTTGTGAAAAACAGCTAGTTACTCAGTGCAGCAAGGCTCCGTACTGCGATCAATGGGGGAGCCTATGCAGTTATAGGACAAAGGTTACTGTTTGTTATTCCGATGACGACACTATAGTTCGGTTCAGATCAAAGACAAAGATGAATCCCTGAGAAGCTGGGTGCTGCCTCATCTCCCCCGTGTTTCCTCTATGTCAGTAAAGTCACACAGCAACTCTCTGGCATATTCTGAATTCAGGTTAAGTTCTGTGTCATTTTCGTAGCATGTATTGTGACAGATTTTGTTAGGAAGTTATCCAGGAATACATATTAGGCAAAATAAATATTGCTACAGTAATCACCCGTCTAACTTCTAACTACAGAAAACCATGGCAAAGTAACTAGATATTTCACAGCATTTTTTCCCTTAAGGAACTCCCAAATATGCCAGCTCAGGCAGTTGGTTAATTTAAATTTTTAAGATGATATGCATTTTTTTCCATCTAATTCTTAATTTTATTAGGCCTCTACATATTTGTACCTTGTTAATGTAAGAAGCATACATAACTTCTTTGTTATTAGATAACACCATTGGAAGCACTGGTCTCAGAGCTCAAGTTCGCAGTGAATCTATCGAAGACAACTAAACCGAACAGAAAAAAGAAAAGTGAAAAATCTTCTATTTCCGTATGTTCTTCAGTGTCTAGCTCAGAACATGTACAAGACAGTCAAAGCAATAGAGTGTAGTTGCTTGTATATTGTGCTGTTTCTCGAATATATTTTTGTTTCATACAACTTGAAATTGTTTAGCTTACAGAGAAGTTCCAGTGCCCTGAAACCTATATGCTCTCACTTTTATTCTGCAAAATATGAAATCTTGAATTGATTATTTATGTCTATACTGGATGTCCCACTCGTCATTGGCCTCCATTTGTTTCGCATGGCACGCAAAGTAACCAACCAATGGAGAAGATAAAGTTATATGTTGGCCCACCCTGTTCTATGAGATCAATGATGTGTAGTACAGAGGTTTAGGTGACTCTTAAAAATACGTAATTGAGAGTCGATGAGGGTGAAGCGAGGTCAGAATAGAGTGGCGCCGGAATGCAAGGGCTGGGAAAATGGAAGATTCTGAAGAAAACCCATCTACCAGCGGCATCGTCTGGCACGATTCCCATGCGTAAATCCGGCAGCGAACCCATCGGGAATCGAACCTGGTTCGCCTTGGTGGAAGGCGAGTGCTTTAGCCATTATGCCGGCTGCGGCCCTGTGATGGCTGACGCTGTCAAATTAGTGCTGGACAAGACCATTGTTAGCTTGTATATGTATGTATATGTATGTTTTGTGTTATAGAAGATTTGTATCAGCAATTTGGCTGTCACGATCTCAATTTCATGGCGATATCTTCTAGCACTATATAGTCAGTTGTTTGTTCCGATACACTTTACCATTCAGAAAGCCTCACAGGATAAAACTGAGGATGAAAGATTTAGTGACGTCAGTAGCTACAGTGCTATCGATATTACAAAATCAGGGGAAAACTACTCTTTTAATTAGATTCGTGCTCCCGTTTGAGGTGTGGCACGTCTCCCCATCTTATGGCAGTAGTCCACATTGACCACAGGCTTCGTGACTGCTGGTGGACGACGCACCTGCCGTTCCATGGCGCCACTTGAGCCTGGTGAAACTTTCAGTCTTGCCTTTAATAACTTTCGTCCTCACCCTCTCCCATTTGTTTTCTCCGATTTTCTCTTTTGGACTCACTCATCTTCCAAATTTATACGGAATAATCCGAGGCCAATAGCTATGTTGAACATCCTGTATATTTAGTGATTTCATGCTATATCCCGTTAATACTTGAAATGTTAATGGAAAAACTTTCCTCCATTAAAAAAAAAAGTGTGTATTTGTTAAGTAGGTATTAAATATGGATTCGAGTTACATGCAGAAGGGAAAAAGAGTACACATTTTAAGATCAGTTACCTTATTAATTAAATACTGTTATGAGTGGTCACTTTATATTTGTACCCTGCCCTCGCCTTCCCCTCTGTGTGCGCATCATCGGAGTACCGGTGATGTCATTGTGGTAGGACTGATGACATCACTGGTTCCCGGAGGACGGAAATGGAGTCCATGCAATGGCCGCGATAATGCTAACGGTACTGATATCACTCACATCTCTGGAAGAATGAATGGCATAGAAGTAATTGCACGAATTTCCTGGGCATCACCTCACTCGGCTACTATAAGCCACAGTAAGCCTCTGTATTGGCAGTCTGGACGATGGGCGATGGAGCAGTGACCAGCGAGTGCAGTATGCGATCATAGGGAGAGCAGAGACTGAGCCGGACCAGCTGGACAATAGGAAAGTGGGACTTGATGTGTGAGTGGCGCACATTTTTTATGTTGTTAACATATGGCAGTATACATTGTGATTGCATATTTGTAACTATTAACTGAATATATTTCACTTTTACTAGTGTAAAGACAGTGATGAGAATATTAATAATAATTGAGATTTACATAAAAATTGTGCTCGCTGATAGGAATAGCAGTTTGCTTATAGTGAGAATATGCAGTTGTATTTTGTAAATAATAACAGTCTGTATTAATAAAGAAATTAATTTTATTAATTTTACTTTTATTATGACCTCTGTCACTCACGAACTTGGATACGCCCTTAGCAATATGTAACAATTCTTGGTATCGAAAACAAAATTTTCACTGAAATATCATAGTATTTCAAAACAGAGTAAGTTCACTATTAAAAAATAGAAATCTTGATTGACAGTGACTTGGTCCCTGGTGCCCTGGTACTGCAATTCGAGACTGCAGCCCATTGTCTTGACTGAACACTTTGACGAGTAACGCCCTCCAAGCTCTAGCATTGTTCTTCCCACTCCTGCACTGCCACCAGCAAATTCCCCTCAGGACAACATCACAGTACCCCAAAATGCAAGCCTGCAAGTAGTACAGGAATGCACACTGCGTACTTGCAAGCTACTACTAGAATCAAGCGACTGTCCTGCTCTTACTACCATAAGAGGCAGCTTCTAGGAGCTCAATTGTTGGGATGGACAAAAAATTATATCCCCACATCGATGAGCACCAAGGAAATTTAAAGCCATCGGAGAACTTAGTTTCCCTAAACCACGATACCCCTCCATGCCCCTTTCTCGCTGGCTTCCAATGTGGAATGGTGGTACTAAGTAGCGAGTGCCAGTTTGGTGATATGCATAAAATACACTATTCAAAGCAATGAGTGTAATAATCAAAATTGCCACGATTTAAATTACATTTTTTTTTCATAGATTTGGCTATGTCTACCCAAATCCTTAAAAATTTAACAAACTAGTATAATGACGAAGGCTGGATGTTTTTGCAAACTACATGACTGGAAACAATTGTCATGATATTCTTTCAGAAAATTGCACTGTGTTCGATAAATGCCAATTTTTTCCCCCCTTGCAATAAAATTTTTGTGTTTTATTTAAAATTTTAATGTTATGTCACTGTGTATTTGTTTCCCTTTGTAGGTTATGTGTAATTTGTTAAAAATTTTGGCACCATAATGGGAAGGTACTGTCATAACTTAGAAGCACGTACTCTAGAACCACATTCAACATAACCGCACAAGACAGAATGTTCTACATAACACCAGTTCTCTGTTATGTGATTCGAATGTACGACAGTTTGTATATGTGTTTTTCTACTGAATGATAGTTAAAAATCATGTATTTTTATTGTAAAATAGTTCTAACATCTGTGGTTTGGCCGTATGATCTTTTTAAGATGTGAATTTCGGTCATATGATGCTTCTAACATAAGTGGTTCTGCAGTGTGTTGACGCAAGGGGGTTCAAGTGATGATTATGAGAATCCCAACCTCACCTTGCCTTTTAGATTAAGGAGTTTGACTGGTGAATTTGCCCGCTGCCATAAATCAGAGCATGAGTAAAATGTGGGTCGTTCAGTTGATGGCCCGTGGGTCCCTGGAGTCATCAGAAGATCTATGGTGATTGTAGAAGTAGATGGAGCATGTATTCCAGTATGCCTACCTGGTTATCACCTTTATGTTGGTGAGTTTGGTGCTTCCGGTCGGCGGGGCCGGGTCACTAGGCATGCACTTTTCACTCGTCACCATTCTTCACTGTTTTGTGTGAGTTTGGCTAGACGGCACTGCGTTTCGGGGAACTGTTGTTGGGCCTTTACTACTTGAACCTGGAGTTCGTCCAGCCTGGGTTTGATTCCCATTGGAACCTCGATTACATTACAGCTCGCTATGCCCTCGCCATGTATTCGGTGGCTGGCTACTTTTGGGGGCCGTATGTCATCCCTCTGTTCTTCTTTCACCGCTACAGTTTCGCCAGACATGTATGACAGTTCATCGGCTAACTGATTTTTAGCACTGGGAATGTGTTGTACTTCAAAATCATATGACTGGAGGAGTAACGCCCATCGAGCTAACTAACTGTGTGATTCCCTCATGGAGTGCAACCACACTAGGCAGCGGTCGTCCATCTGGAACATGAATCACTGGTATTCAAGGTAGACTCGATACCTCTTCACAGCCCATACTACAGCTACATACTCGCGCTCGTTCACGTCGTGCATACACTCCGTCGGTCCAAACTTTACGCTGCTGAAATCAATGATTTGCAGCTCCTAACTGTCCCAGAGTTGATACAAGATGGCTCCTAAGCCCATATCTCTCGCGTATGTTTGTAAATACAGGTATTTTCTCATGTCATGACAAACTAGCATGGTGCACTGGCAGAACAAGTCTTTAGCTCTGCAAAGCAAGTGTAATGTTCTACTGTGCATTGCTACTTCCGGTTGGGGTATAGCATATCCATCAGTGGCGCTGTTACTATTGCGAAGTCGCGGATGGACTCCCTCAGCCAGTTTACCAAGCCGAAAAATATCCTTAGTGGTTTATGTGTGCATAGCACAGTTTAACTCTCTATGATAGCTAGTTGTTCAAGTGTGGATCGACTGCTGTTTTCATTGACCAGATGATCGAGAAACAGAATGGAAGGTTTTCCAATGTGGCACTACCGGTTGTAGATTGCTATCCGCTTTAGGACCAGTAAAAGTTGTTTGATGTGATCCTCCCACATCTCTGACCACACCACTACATCATCTAAACATGCGAGGGAAAAATCGCTTTTGTATCCAGCGAGTACCCGTAGCATCACGGCCTGGAGTGTCAACAGTGAACACTTGAGCCCGAAAGGCACAAAACTGGAATCTACGCCCATCTGGTGCAGGGACTTAACACGCTAATGCCAGTACTCGCTGCGGAGATCCAGTGAGATCATCATATTTTATCTCGACCAAGCATGTGAATTGCATCCCTGACACTTACATATGGTGGTAGTGTGCTTTTGATGATTGGATTTATTGGCCTAATGTCCATGCAGAAGCACCACATACCTTGTTTCTTTGGAGCTAAGGTGATAACACTGTTGAAATGATTGCAGGTCGGTTCAATCACACATTTGGCAAGCATTTCTTTAATTGGTTTTTTGATAGTAATGTATGGGTGCAGTTGGTAACTGCATGGAGAAAAATAGATTCATCGTTTCTGTCCGAGTGGTATCTTGTGCTCTGGTATTGTCATACGACATAATGGGTCAGCTGCTGTAAACATCTCGCGCTGCTCGTGAAGTAGCCGTTTCATGGCATTAAGAAACTCCAGTGGTACCGAATGGTCTAACTCGTCCAACTGGGCTTCCAGTGCTTAACTTGTGGTTTGGGGTTCGATTTTGTATACAGTTCACCGCTCTTTCTGCCCGAAGTATATTCGACATGCAGCTGGCTCGACGATCGTATTCTGTTCCATGAGACAGGGAATACCAAAGATGGCATCCTCATGCAGATCAGCTGACATTGAGGAGGGGGAGGCATTGTGGTGGTATCCATATCCTATATCTGGACTGTTATGGTCGTCTCCCTCATTGATTCCCCTGTGTTATATCATGTAGCAAGCTGCAGTATCTGTATTTACTGTTTTAATCGGCTGACATCAACGAACCCGATGCGCACAAATTTGTGTGAAGCTGCAGTATCGACCATTGCATGGCATGGTTGGTTATTGAGAGTGATTAGTATTCTTATCATATGGTGATGCCCTTAGTGAGCTGCTGAAGCAGTATTTGTTGAGGTGTTGGTTGTTGTCTGTTGACAGTGACCAGGGGCAGTGAGCATCCAGCTCTCCTACCCTGGTGGGCCGTTTCCCACCAGCTGTATTTTACTGTGTGTGGTTTCTGTTTCCTTGACACTGTGTCGTTGACAGTCACTGTTCCAGTGGAATTGATGTCCTTCACAGTTTCGACACACATAAAGGGCATCCTATTCTGGCTCACCCCCTTGTACTAGCCTCCTCCAGTGCTGCTGGGCCCACTGGTGTTTGCGCAGGTGAGCGAGTAGCCTTATGGTCTTTGGGGGTTGATGGGGTTGATGACCTGTCGCGCCGTGAGCAGCTGGTGTTTGCACTGGCCTGCTACCATAGCCTGTGTCACATGTGCAGCACTGGAAAAACCAATCCCATTCATGTCGCGAGGGTTCCTGTTCTCTGTTTGGTCAAGTAGTGCGGCTGACCGCATGAATGCTTCAATGCTACTGTGTATCAAAGAAGCCAGATTAGATCTGTTTTCTTGCTGCACTGTGACAGCCACTACTTCTAACACTTCTGTTTCCTTCATCTGTGGGTGAAAATGTTTAATAAGGTTAATTTTGTGTGTGGCGAATTCTGATAAAGTCTTCCCTGCATTTTAATTTACCAATACTGCACTGCTTTGGGCTTGTAGGGAGGAATACATATTTGTAAAACAGTACTGAAACCTGATCCAAAATTTGCTCTACTGCATGCCGTAGTAATTCACTGTACACCGCCACATATACACGTCTCCCATGAGCTGGCCCCCTACACAATTAGGCCATTCCTGTCCACACACTCCATACCTGGTTAAACGTCCTGTGCAGTCTCTCAGGAACGCCTGTGGATCCTCGGTGGGTAACCACAGAGAATTTAGGCAGTGACTGTAACCATGCTGGAGTACTAACCTACTCAGCTGCGGTTGACTGTACATTTGCGGCTGTTGAGTGTGGCTGTGGCCACAATGTGATGCCGCCTATGGTGCTGCTGCGAGTGGATCCTGTAAAATGCGCCAACTGGCTATTGTATTGTCCGATTGACTCCGCACAAATGACTGATGGGAGTGGCACTCTCAACTATGGCGCCAGGATGCACTGCTTGCAGCGATAGTTACAGCCTGCGATGTTGAGAATGTCCCATGCAGTCGCCAGCTACCAATGGGTTATTCGCCCACAATTTTCACACACCACTGTTTCTGTAATTCCCTCCCTACACTGGTCATGATGACAGCAGCAAGGAGACAACACTTCTCGTAATCGTTTTGCAGATAGCAAAATTCGAGTACAGTTGCCACATACAATATTCCCATTTCTCTCTGAAATCGGGTATTCGCGCCTGGTAAGGCACTCAGTGTGGTAAATATTTGTGAAATTTACACACTGAATTGTCCCAGATACATTGTTTTTCAAATTTTGTTGTTTTGTACATCGCTGTAGTTGTTAATTTTGCATGGTTGTGTCCAAAAACAGTTCAGTTTTCTGAGGAGAATTACACTTGCACATGTGGCTGCTATTAATGGGGCCGACGGTGCCCCGCACCGTTTGTGGCCAAGTGCAGTCAATGCACAATGGTACCTCCTTGCCATCAGAGGTTCAGCTCCAGGTTCACCTGACACATTCGTGATTGACCAGGTGGATGTCGTCCTCGAGACGTCTCGCGTTGTCTAGTTCATGGCATGAGCACTATGTATCTCGGAACAGGTTAGACGCGAGCAAGGGTCGCGTGCACTTCAGGCATCAAGATTTTGCTTTTCCATTTGAGGTACATTAGATCATGTTGGTTTTTCCATTATCTTCCTGGGCCACGTGGTCCAGTATGCAGGCTATCATGTTGACAGCTGTTCACATCGCAGCTGTTGACCCACCTTCCTTCGCAACCATGCAGGGAGGAAGAAACCGGTTCGGCCGGCGAAGTGGTAGTGACCACGCTCGCGTGCGCTCAGCTGGGTGGTCTATCGCATCATCCAATCGTGCTGGAATGCCCAGGCATAGGAGGCTGTCGCCCAGCTGTCTGGCTCTTCCCATGCATCACATAGGGGCGCTCGGGCCTGGTTCTTTGTCCAATACTCACTTCTGTCCCAAAATGGCGAGAAATGTCCGAAATTCAATTTTGCAAGTTAAAAGGTCCGAAAGTAATTTTAAGTATGTGATGGCTTATTTTACACACGTGCTTTAGCAGAGTATATTACACATAGACACAATACAGAATTTCACCATTAGATGTCACTTGATGTTAACATAACACATTTACTCTGAACTTCATGTGATGTAAATAAATTTTATGGTAGCAGACACAAGTTACTCTGAAACATTATGTGATGTAGACACTCTATACTTAATTTCTAAGTTATTTTGCAAGTGGCGAGACAAAAACTTATATCGTGGTTAGGACAAAATTACATTTGAACATCATGGACGTTAGTGAATGAGACAGAATTACACTTGGACGTCGTGGGGTGTAAAAAAAAAGTACATTGCCCTAGTTCACTGCACTTGTAGTCATGCGATTGTTCACTGTTCTTGCTGGAGAATCGCCACAAAAGTTGGGAAATCAATTTGATGCAAGGGGGTTCCAGGAATAATGATGAGAGTCCCCACCTTATCTTGCCTTTCAGATTAAGGGGATTGACTGGTGAAATTGTCTGGCACCATAACTCAGAGCATGAGTGAAATGAGGGTCGTTCGGTCGATGGCCTGTGGGTCCCTGGAGTCCTTAAAAGATAGATGGTACTTGTAGAAGTAGATGGAGCATGTAATCCAGTGATAATCTTTAAGTAGCAATAGTTTATCTTTTGAATACGAGACATTAGTAACATTTTACATGGGATGAGTGCCATCTGGCTCTTGTAGGCTCCTGCAGATATGAGTTTATCAAATCAACTGTTCGTGTAAGCTCCATACTCTATTGTTTTGCATTATCTACCAGCAGGCCATAGCACCAGGCCCACTTCAGAGAGTGTGGGCGTTAGATGTGTTATTAAAGAGTGATAATTAAACATGTTGAGCCCTACATGCGCCAATGTTATTTTTCATCTTGTTTATGTATTGTGTCAGGCACTGCACCGTTTTGCAGTAAAGCAAATACCTAAAGCATAATGCCATGTGAGTCGGCCAGAACAGAATTACCCTAGATTTTACTGGTATTCAGGGGAAGGGAGGGTAATATCCCCAGTGAATAGGTATATAATTGACTGACTCTAGCACCACCACACACTATTCAACAAGAGGACAATCCAGGAAGGCAACATGGGCGAATGGCCCACGACTCTCCACGATCATCGTACCCCACACTGTCCAGGACCTCAATGTCTGTCCTTTATCAAATGGTGCTCTCCCATATGGCTAAATTGTCCATTGCTCTGCCTAAATCATGAGTGAGCTCCTTCTATTGTGTATGCAACATTCACCATTTCCCTCGCTTAATTAATGTCAAAAAAGTTTCTCAGTAAAATTTCCTTCCTCTCTGTCCAACTCGTACAAAATCTCAGCATTTCCCTAGCAATATCTTAACATTTTGAACTTTCAATAGTGTTTCTTGCCTGCTGGTATGATACCCATAATTTTCACTTCTCTCATCGCCATTCTGCAAGACTTCACAGCATTAGCCATGAGATGGCATAGCACAGCCCAGTGCATTCAAGAGCAGCACCATCATTTTGTTTTCTCTACTGCATGTCAACCACCATCTTCCACCATCTCTTCAGTAGCAAATGCAGTGACAAAGAGCAGTGCTGGAGTGCAGTTGTCAACCCCCTCCAGCTAGAGTGGTTATCGATCAGGAGCAGAACAGCAGTCAGCAAAGCATATCAGCAAAGCATATCAGCAAACCATTCCTCCTCTGCCTCGTACAGGGGAGGCAGCTCCTTCTGCACATTCGTGAAACCCGCCAGACACTCCAGGCCAGCTACTCCTTCTGTTGGTCAAATGGGAGGTTGCCGAGGCCAACTTTTTCAATTGATGCCAGATAAAAGCTGATTTGCTACCTCGCCATGATACACCAGTTTTTAATCAATGTGCGTGATAACACTGACCAACACATGGGATTCTAGTTTGATTACCAGACTCTGCAGTGCAAACAGTGTGGGAAGTTAAAGTGTATGGGACTTTTCACCTACTTTTCAGGTGTGATGCTATAAAATGGCATATTTACAGTTGGCAATACACAAACAGTGTCCAAATAACATATGCCTAAAGAGTGGAAATACAGCTGTTTCCTGGCAAGCTTGTTCGCATCTGTATCATACAGAAAGTGTGACAGCAGACTAGTTGTCAGGTTTCCATGCAGGATACACTTGTGCAGCTTGTGTACGAACACTTGCAGCAACAAGTGTCCATCTATGTAAACCAACTCTGCTCTCCACATCGCTGAGCCTTGTTTGATGTGCCTGAGCACGATAGCTGTGGGACAGTCACAGCATACTGTATAGACTGTCCACTTATATGGCTGTGAGACAAACTGTCAACCAAGGAACATTCTATGTACGAAGTGGGTGTGATAGCGGCAGATATGACAAGTCCCTCACCAGCCACAATGTGCTGGAATAGAGCAATGACAGCGCGGCAGAAGCAGCCTTTGGATGCTGTTACCCCCATTATCACTGTGCCACTTCCATAACACAATGCACTGTCACCAACCATGTGCCTCAGCCAGTAGGTTATATATGATGCCATGTGTGACACTACAATGGCATCATCTGATCTACATCCGACATTGAGATGCCTGCCTCGCCCATTGCTGAGATGACAGTCATCATGCACCTGGATGTACCACTCAATTTTCCCAGTTGGTGAAAGTCGGAGTCTCGATGCCCTATGCCGAGATGCTGCTCCTGTCGCACATGATATGCATCGATGCGCAGCTTCCGATGTCACCCTCAGTGCATGTTTCCACTGTTTTCTACATTCTGTCTAGCAAGTTGGTAGCCAGAGTAGGAGTTATAGACGCCTGGATCCTACCCCTATGCCCTGCAATCAATGCAGCTCTGATGCTGCCTCAACACTGAGATGTGTCTTCCACCCACCTCAGCATGTCAAACCTGCTCTAGCATGTCACTCCCACATCTCATGTCAGACATCCTGCAAACGAGTCGCACAGAACTTGTCTTCGCTGCCAATGGAACATATATTTGTCAACAACACAACAAAACTATGCAAGTATCAATACACTACTCACATGTGCAGTCACCAAGCAAGCCACAAGCTGTCAGTATATCTGACACGTAAACAGTCTGGTGACCATGCAAATCTACTATTTTTGCAACTTCTATCCCAGTTGGACGTAAAATTGCATGTTAACCAGCCTCGGCTATTTTGGTGACGATTGTGCTGCATCAGTAAACTGAGCTATCGACAAAACTGAGCTGCTGAGTGTGTTGCTGCTACCAGTTGTAAACAGTTTTAATATTAATGATTTGAATGTCATATTACAGGTACTGTGTAAACTCTGCACCTGCCCATCATCTCATATGAACTGCAATGCCTCCAACTCATTACTCGTATCCAGACCAGGAGGTTAATCGGTGGGATTCCAGCACTGTGGTTCACATCGCCCATGGTGTCTGCCTCTGCACCGACCACCGCGAATTGCCCTGGAATACCACTTCCTGCAAGAGCTTCCATCATCTTGGTCACCACACTTGTATAAGACAGGCTAACAATCACACTTATCTGATCTCCTGTGGCATGCGATGAAGGATCAGCGTGTTTACTTTCGCCTCTCTCAGCCCAGTGACTTCATTCACCCTGCAGAATGGAAAGTGAGTAGCATTGCCCCTCTCCTACAGGTGTTCATTCATCCTTGACCTGCAGGAATCCTGCATGTGTTGTCTGGTATGCCAGCACTGCATTCAGTATTTTTTCACCATCCCACCATCATGCCATCATCTAATTCTCTATGTTTCTATCTACTTTCTTGCTACTCTCTTCTCCCCTCCATCCCCAATGTTTACAATGCAATGATGCACGACGCATCTCGTGCCCTTAGTGATCATTGGTCTGCCACCACCTGTACAGTGGCATGCATCCTCGAAGGGAAACAGCAGACACTAGGCCCCGGCCAGCATGGAGTGTGGGGAACCACTCTCCTGTGCATACGAGCCACTGCCGAGGTCAAGCGACTGTCCTGCTCTTAGGGCATCAAGAGGTTCCTCTCAGGGATGTAATTATTCAATTCACTGGAGATAATGTTTCCACAAAGGTGAGTAACCAGGGAAATGAAGGTCATATCTGGGATACAGCAGTTTCCACAAACATAACTGTCCCTCTATGTGACCTTTGTCATCTGCTGCCATTGCAGTGTACATAGTGTGTGTGTGTGTGTGAAACCAGTGCCATTCCCATGTAAGGCACTACATTCCCATGTAAGGTTCTCTCCACCAATTATCAAGCCTCGTGCGATAACCAGTTAAAGGGTTTTTATTATTTCCTTGTTTTTATACCATTCGAGAATGGCTACCCGCAACCATACTGTGCTATGGACTCGTCAAAATATGAGGGCACGAAAGCGCTATGCATAGAATAAATTAGTCGTTCAGGTTCACAACTTATTATATCGAAACAAAGAGATTTTTCAGAAATCGCGAAAAAAAACTGTTATGTCAAATGTACTGCAGTTAGAGTTTGGATTCATTTTCACTCACTAAAAAATAGTCTTTGTCATTGGATCATCAAAGAGTAGACATATGTACTTGGTATATGTANACTGTTATGTCAAATGTACTGCAGTTAGAGTTTCGATTCATTTTCACTCACTAAAAAATAGTCTTTGTCATTGGATCATCAAAGAGTAGACATATGTACTTGGTATATGTAATGCATGTTATATGAAAAAACAGTTTGGAGATTACGAATTTTACAGCAGTTTCTAGCAGTTAACGAGATTTACTACAGTTCAGAAATGTTAAACTGATGATATACATCAATATAAATTTATTTATGACATTCACAGCGCCATCCCGAGCGTGTCACCCCTTGCGCGACATCTGTCCGCCTTCGGTAAGATCTACACTGGCCACCATAGCAGCCCTCCTGCCTACCTGCTGCAGGTCCTAACTGTCAATGTGAAGCACATGAGTCAAGCCACCTCCCAGACAGGCCACAAGGCATAACTTTAAATTTCGTTAATAAACAGGTACATTGTTAACTTATGTCCCCAGAGTGATTTTCTGAGGGAAATGAATGTGGCGAGGGGCTTAACTCCCATGTAAAAGAAAAGTTGTGTAAATTGCAGGCCATGTGGGTGACTGGCCAACATTACATAGAAGGCCCAATACGAATTCAGCCACGATGTCAGTTTCAGGGCAATAGACGAGTACAGGTGCATCTCAATTCAGGTCACATTATGGCCCACCACATTTAATTAGCACAACTTAGTGTTGGTATGTGCTGTACAAGTTTCCACCACCAACTTGACGACGTGAACTTTCCATCAACCAAACTGTGCACTGTTATTTCTAGCGATAGCCAGCTTAATTATGATTGGGATGCTGTAAAGTGTTAATTAAAGTTTTTGCAATATGTGATACATGTCTTCATATGCTATTCAGCTTACAGTGCATAAACTTATGCAATATTACTACAAATTGAGTTAGAGACATTCAGTTTGAAAGGCTAAATGTCTGTAAACATACTATTATAATATAAATCACCATCATCTTCCTTCACCCAGGGATTGCCAAGTTAGTCTAGTGATAACGGACATAGCAGGAGACACACGTCACGTGTCTCGGGGGAATTTCACATCTTTTGTAACCAGTCGTTAGTAAATCAATAGTCATACATTAAGTTCTGAACTGAAACCTTGTAATCGTTTTATCGCCCGAAGCGACCCCCTCCTGGCGTAGACTGTTGTGTCCCACCGGCTTAATGGCACCATAAATTTGCTGTGCGACATTTTGTGATTCTGTTTAAGCCAATGCAGGGCTACAAGCTGCATGCCCACTTCATTTTTGCAATGTATCATCTTCATCATCTGCATGAGTGAATACAACTGTGTTTCTACCATATTTGGTGTGTGTTCATTGCATACCCACTTCACAGGGTACTTTAAAGGCGGCAGACCAATAGCTCTCAGAGTCTTTCACATATCAAGTAAGTATAGGAAATGTGCAAATTGTCAAGGAGCATTTGTATTATCGTCATGGTGTCTGAGGAGCCAAATGACCTCAGGGCTTAGAGTGCCATGTACTACAGTGGCATGGGACGAGCCAGCAGCACGTCCTATACTTCCATGACCGCAGACACAGGAGAAACAGGGTTCTTAGACTGGGCTTTTCGTCCATAACCAGCCTCCAAGAGTATCGTGCTAACCCGAGCAAGTAGTATTCTGTTAGGCTTGCCGGTGCCCCCGCCCCCCAAATTTTTAGAGCATATTATTAACTAAACATTATAATTTGTGCCTTTAGAAAGAATTAATGTTGTTTTACGATGGGTATAGACAATGCACTATGCTAACACAATGAAATAACATCAGTGAAACTGACACACTTACTTAAACAAGATATTTGAACTTGAAATTAATTACAATAGTCCAAGTGAATGGCTAAATGTTCAAAGTAAGACAATGTTAATGAACCATGAATCACAATCAGGGAAGATCAGTATATTTTACACGAACGGTCCATCTTCTTCCTCGGGTAGTTCTCTTAGGTCTGAATAACACTCTGTTGACTCTTACATAGCTTCCTGTTGCTGAAACACTGCCTTAAAATACCAAGTTCCTCTTTTTCCCTCCATTCACACCCAAAGTGTTTCGAAAGCAGTGTGTTCAGATATCAAAATTTCTCTTATTTTAAATCTACTCCCTTCTCCAATGTAGATGTACGAATGGAGCTTATGGTTCTCTCATGTTTCAAAATGCTTTTACATTCTGCTGTGTCAACGTGATTGTAAAAGTCACCTTTCGCCACACACCTACCAGCTTTACCTAGTTTTGTGAATTATAATCCTTTCACAAGGTTTGAGTTTGACCCGGCTCTTTTATAATCTGCGAGACAGCCTCTTTCCACTCAAACACTGGTCATTCTCTTCCAAGTAGAATTATATTTGTATGAGACTGAAATACATTTGTGTAATCATCTACAGTAAGTACGGTGGAATGTTTCTTTATCGTAGCCTCATTGTGGCAGAAGATTTGGTCAGGCGCAATAAACGTATGTCCCACTACAGGACTTATGATCTTTATATCTTTCACATAGAGTGAAGCATCTTGACTAGGAATTTGCTCAACATACCAATGAGGATTTCGTTTTTATTATATGGACAGCCAGCACAAGCTTCAGATCGTCTTTATCTACACAATTGCACTCGAATAATTGCATAGAACACTTCAAATACCCTAGCCTTGCTACTCTACACCCAACTAAATATACTTGTGGCGTGCATTTATTCTGCGATTACTTCGCAATTCCTTAAGAGCGAATTTCACGAACATTTGCCCATGGGCGATAAATTCTTACTACACATTCTAACACTTGATTCCTATCCTAATTACACAGATCTCTCTAGGGACACCACAGGCACTCGGTTGGATCACTCAGTATCGGGTCATTACCCGTTCCCAAGTGAACGATGTGGACACGCATCGGGATGTATGATGTGTGTGTTCCGCGGACCGCACTGGTGAAGCGAATGTGGGCCGATGACGTGATGACAGTGGCCGTGCCAGACCACGCAGGAGTGCTCCACATCAAATTTACGAAATAAAGTAGGACACAAGTATTAATTTATAACATGAAATATTTTTTTCACGTAGTTAAGAAAGAAACGGAATAGAAGTTCACACATTTGCTTATACAGGTATTGTTTTAAAATTAAAACAGTTAGGAGAAAATTTGTATGACAGGAAAATCATAACAAAAAATTTAATGTCACTCCCTGACAAACTGTCAGTTTTTGTGTCTAGTTGAGAATCTGTTGATCCCACACTAACAAACAATTGATGGATTATCTTCTTGTTTAATAATGGAAGAATATATATTAAAATCGAATGAAAATGGTAGAATTTGAGACAACAAATTATTTGCTGTGAAGTCATTACATCAAAAGTGTCTAGTTTGGCACAAAAGAAACCACCCCAGTTTCAAGTATTTCAAAAACCCAGATAACAAAACGATATTAATATCTCACTTCTGTTCAAAGCCGAGGCATTTTTAAAAGGATTGCTGATTTCGAATTCAGAAGAAAAGTAAAAATGAAAGTCACACATAAAAATGTAAAGCGGGTCAAACCCAATATTGTATCAATGCTTTTATCAGTTTGGCTTTGTGTAGTGATAAGGGCAGTACACAAGAAAAAACTTTATTTTGGGCAGTGGTGCAAGTCAGCATATAGGATGAATCTAAATTCATTTTAAACACATTGAAGGCTTGTAGGGAGGACAGAGTAGAGAAAATTTTCAGAGGAACTCATGTATGGAAATGTACTGCTTCTCCTCTACAAGCCAAAAACCACCACACATTGGCATGTCCCACACCTGCTGCATCAATGAACAGAGTGGAGTACATATGTTGTTGAAGTGCTTTTATGTCCACTTACAAGAATGGTTCGATGTGGCAAACACCCACTTCGATACAAACATTCTACCTGCATACCATATTCTGGTTCACTTGCTCACAAACACCTGGTAGTCATAAATTTGTGGCTGCCATAACCCTTGCAAGCAGATTCTTCTAGATCTCCACCACGGTTTCGTAAACCAGACTCTTCATATGGCCCAACAGGAAATAATACAGTGGAGACATCCAGCGAATGTGCACGCCAATTAATTTAGCCACCACTGTCGATAAACCATCTCCCGAATCGTTCGTCAAAATGACTGCATACAAAGCGTGCAAAGTGTGGTGGTGTGCCATTGTGTTGAAACCTTGTGGCTTGCCAGATGTTCAATTACACATTTCCCAAGAGATCGAACAATACGTCCTGAAGAAAAATCAAGTACGAGCTACCTGTGAAGTGAGGTAACAGAAGACATGGCCCAATCATGCGGCCATCCAGAAGTCCCGTCCACACATTGATGGCACGCCATTTTTGAAAGCAACGGGGTAGCGAAGCATGTGAGTTTCCTCCGTCCATGCATGGCTGTTGCACGAATTGAATACACCTTCCCTGGTTGATTTGGCTTCATCTGTGAAGAGAATGTGCCAAAGGAAATGGGATCCTCCAATTAATGGTGCAGGAACCAAGTACATAACTGGAGTCGTGGCGCAAAATCTGCTGGACCGATGGCATGGGTCTTCTGGGGGTGGTACAGGTTTAGCAGCTGCTCATGAATCACATGCCAGACAGTGTTTTGTTCCACTGCAATGGCACATGTTATACTTCTGGTACTCGTTGATGCATCCTCTTCAACAGTTTGGAGTATGGTATCTTCAAGACCAGGGGTGCAGCACCGGATTAGTGCACCAGAGTAGGCCCTGCTGGCAGTTAATCAAACAATTTCCCGCAACTGGCCATCAGCTCTAGCAAAGATGGTGTGCGATGGTGTTTGGCAGTGTAGAAAACATGCCTGATACAGCTAACGCGCAGCCTTTCCATTACACTTTACTTCGCCATACACTAACATCTTATCAGCATACTCTTAAAACGTGTAGTCGACCATGTTTAACTGCGAGGGACTGTCACGAGACTGACAGCTCGAAACAAGCAGTGAATGGCATTCATGACAGGTTGCAGAATCTCTCCTTAAGTCGTTTGAAACAAAGGCTGTGGTGACAGTTTCAATGTCCCTATTGCGAACTGTAATTTGAACTTAATTGAGTGTTTCACCAGTGCAGATTGTTGTGGCAAGCAGTAAAGTTCATGTGGTCGGTTTAATTTTGCATTGTCCTCAAAATCAATCAAAACAAAATTATGAGAAGCAGCAGCATCTTTTAAAGAACTGCGCTGTTTATTGTTAAGGAGCATTGGTATACGAATTGCTGGCTGGCATTATTGCAGATAAGTAAAATTAAATTTGGTTGTAGTGTTAATCCGAGAAGATCAGCATGTTTCCAGCGGTACGGGGCATCGGGCCATTATACCCCACCTGGTCATTTCCTGGAGGTGTTTTGGCATCACGTTACTTGGCAGGATTTTTGTTGTGCTTGGGACACTCATCGTGCCAGTGGATTTGTTGTCCATCACAGTTACAGCAAGCATACAGTGGCGGTCCTTATCGTGAACATGTGTGCACGGAATCACATGTGCCACTTTTGCTCGAAGCACTACTAATGTTACCATTGTTTGTAATGGTAGAAACTTAGACAGATTTTGAGTTGTTGTCCGAATGACCATTGCATTGTAATTTAGAATCCGAATGATTGTTTGTATCACTGTCCCATGATCGCGGAGTGGTTTTTCTGACATAGAATAACAATTGAACACAAAAAGTTGTCTATAGAAAGTGGATGGGTGGAACAAATGCACCATGGAACTCAAGATGCACTGTCCCACCACAACTTCAATCACTTCTTTGGTTTAACATGTGTGGGTGGTGGGTTTGAACCATATTAATTTTCTGTGTAGCAAATATAATGAAAGATGCATCGGATTTTTGCTACTCAATAATTACATGGCTGCTGGCTTGTAAGGATGAGACAGTACCAACAAAACTGTACTGAAATGGTCAATAGAATTCCTCATGTGTAATGCCGAAATGGGAAATGACATCGTCACTAAAACGGCCTGACACAGCCCAATCTTTTTTTTTACACCATACCATTGCAGACGGTTTTTACAGTCATGGAAAAATGATCCTCGGATGGAAAGCCTGCAAAAGTCGGAAGCACGCAAGAGTGGTCTGGCCACTTCTACCACACCAACTCATGTTATTGAATTTCTGAAGAGTTCATCTAAAATGAGTTGGCACAGTTACAATGTTTGAATCCATGGAACACTTGCGCACTGATGCATCAAGAACAGGGTCCATGGTACCCCAGACCTGTCGAGGTCTAACGCAGCGGTCACACAAGCCAACTGTTCGGCCCACAGTGGCATGTGCCAATGCACCTGCACACATTTCCCTGTCCACTCGTTCTATGACCTCACTCAGCTTACGAGCGGCTGCAGAATCGTCACAATGGCATGTGCTAGTTTGTAATTGTACTAGAGTGAAGAGGTCAGGGTAAGGTAGGGGGCGCACACACTTCAAGCATAAGCATTCCTGGAACACATTGGATGTGTACAGTTCATCACTACATCAATATTTGTCGCGACGTGGAAGGTGGCGAGAATCAATCGTGTGGTGGGAAGTTCTTTTCGAGGGTCATGGACCTCACTGGCTCGAGGTTGCCTCACCTACTTCGCTCCATGTGGGAGGGATAAATCGCTGAAGTAGGGGGTGGAGGCGGAATGTGCACCATGCATGGACACACAAGCTGCTATCTCATGTCACCTGAAGCATTGGCGAGTGTTGATGCTGCTGCTGGTACGAGGCTGGTGGCATGGTGAAATCACATGATGGTCAATGCAATTTTGTCACAGTGTCCTGTACGGAGACATAGAATGTTTTAGAATTGATACACTCGCCCACTCCTTTCGAATAGAAAAATTAAATTTGGGAAATGCAGGAAGTTGGCAGGAATGTTAAAATTTTGACTAGATGGCAGAAAAAAATTTGATTTTGAAGTAGAAAATTTTGAAAATTAGGACATGTATGAACTAAGAGTGTTGCATGGGGTGTTACAGGTGCAACAATGGGAGGCTGGTCAAACTTGAATTTTCAGGCATGAAACTGGTAATTTTAGCCACATATTGGGCAAGCCATTTGATGTCAGGAAAATGGTATAGGAAAAGGTTAGGTGTTCAGGCCTTTTGGGAGGAAATGGCCCACATGGTAGGGCGCCATTTTTGAGCCCAGGGAAAAAATGGTGTAGAATGTTTAAAATGGGAGGGAATTGCCAACACAGGAGGACACAATTTTTTTATGGAGTTGCTCCATGTTGAAAGGGGGTTGGTGGGATACTGTTGCAGAGAGTAATTATTAGGGTGCTGGTTAGATTTAGAGCATGGAAGAGCAGTCAGAGGGGTCGTTCACCCATGTGGCCCTCTCCTGAAGATCCCTGTTGATTGTTAACACACATGATGATGATGACTCCAGATGATAATTTTTGCAGGAATTTAACTGGTCATACCTATGAGTGTGTTACCCGCTCTCTTATAATACTAATGCGAGGCTGTTATGGCCACCTCACAAAGCTAACGAATTTATGGTACTTTTGTCTGATGTCAATATTGACAGTACAATAGTAATTAATAAGGTTAAGATGAATAGTTGGGGTACAAAATCCCTTAACCAGTAGTAGTGCGACAGGACATGTGAAATAAAACATGTAAAAGGGTATACAAAGTTTACTCATATGTTCTTCCCCAATACAAAGACACTGAAATGGAAGCTCACACTTAAGGGTAGTGGCCACCAAAAATGGGTAAATATGTGAAGAGCGCGGAGAAATTTACAGGTATAAATTAAGCACCTGGGCATGGTAAGCCAGTAGGGTGGAAAAGGGACTACTGCGAGGCATAGAAAAAGCGAAAGATTTCATGAGGTTTAATACTATTGATGTTAAATGATTATGCAAAAAGTTGAAGTGCCTGGGGAATAGCACAGTGGCATGTCCTTCGCCTATGTGCCCATTTTAACCTGATTGAATATCTAGAAAAGCAAATAAAGTGTTACAAAATCATACAACATAGAAAATTCTGAAATGACAATACAATCATACAAAATACTTAAACATACAGTTACCTATATAAAATATTGAAGACTCTAAATATATATCAGTTGGCAATTAGGATACAGAAATACATCACGAGAATCAAATTATAATGTGTCTTTCTCAGTCCCTCGTGACAATTTGCATGAGCACTTTATAATTAATAAAAATTTTTAAAAAAATTAAAAACTATGAAATATAATGATGTGGTCAACCTGTCAGCAAAATCCAGACCGTATCACGCCACTCCAATGCAACAGAGCATGCCTACGGAACAGTTCAGTGAGTGGTTCTTGGCATGCCTTCTTTCGCACACAGATGTACTAATGACCAAATCAATATGCTCTATGTGCTTCTCTATAGATGTAAAAGTGATCAAAATATAATCTACATAAGCCCTTGCGAAAGGTTTGTAATCCTCTCCTAGGATAATATCCAAACAGCCAGTATATTCTGCAACAGCATTACAAGGGCCAAAAGGTAACACTTGGAGAACATATTGCCGATTCCTGAATAAAAAAAAGTGGTGAATAGTCGAGATGGAACTTTTAAAGGAATTTGTTAATAACCATTCGTTAAATCAAGTGTTGTCAGGTATCGAACGCCTTGATACAGCCTCAAAATGTCACCAGTTTGAATCGGTCCTTCTCGATCCTTTACAGTAATTCTTTTAATACCTATGGTATCCAAACAATCTTTACAGTGCCATTTTTTTTTTCGGTACACAAGCCATAGTTGACGTATAGAGGCTATCGTATCGTTTGATCACCTGCCAGTTTAACATTAACAGTAAATATCCCTGTGCTGCTGTAAGGTATTTAGATGATACTTGATATGACTTTGAAGTGAAAAGACTCCCCTTCAACAAATTTAATGTTTGCTTCGTAGAACTTATTCAAACTTGGCACCTCAGAAAAACTGGCTTGATTGCAATTAACATATTGAACAGTTGCCTCTGCTGTAAGCATGCAGTTATCATAGTAAATGCATATACTGCCTGAGTAATCTCTTCTGAGATAGTCAAAGATACGTTATTTATGGGCATTGATGATTGCTGATAAACCCTAAAATCTATCCTAAGAGACCCCATAAAATTAACAGTATCTTGCTACTTTTCTAGAGGAACTGCTTTCGTTATGCCATCACTATGCGCTATTAGCCAACCTCCAAAATTTTGTACAATTTCGTGCTCAGTTAGGAATTCCATTCCCAAAATCAAAGTGTTTAGCAAAAATTCTTAACAATCAATACTGCATCTGACTTGCGTTTTCCAATGCCCTCAATGATCACTACAGTTTGCCGATTTACTATGGGGTTTGCCCTGGAAGTTACTCCTAAAATGTTCAGTCTTGGTACAGGTAAACTTGGCAACTTCACTCCAGTATTTTCAATTTCACAAACCAAATGTTCACTAATACAACTGACCTCAGCTCCACTGTCAAAAACTGCTGGAGTCTTAATACCACAAACTTTAAGTATAATTTCAGGACAAAAAGCTGCATTAGTACTTATAACGGGTTCATTTTCGTCATGTAAAAGGAATTCTCGATCAGAATAATGCAAAATAACTGTATTCAAAAATAAGAGTTCTGGATCATTATCACATTGTAAATAATTAAAATGTTACTGTATTACTAACTGGAAATGTCCCCCTTTCTTGAATTATTGGGGTCAGTGGCCAGAAATTTTGCTCACTGGTCCTTTCTAGTTTGCCTTAATTGTCATGTTGCCTTGAACACCCTTATTCAGCACAGGTACCCACTGATACTGAATATTCTGACTTTGAAGAGGAGGCGACAATGGGTTTAGGGGCTCTTGCCACTGTAAATACCCCTCTGGTTGCTGTCTCCTGTAATTATTTCCTCTTACCACAGGCTGTAGTACACTTACAGCTGGTGGATTTATATGGTTAGACGTAGTCTATTGTTGTATAGCTGGTTGTGGTGGTGGAGATTATCGAACATCAGGTAGCACACCGTACCCTTGTTGCACTGTAATCTGGTGATAACTGCCCCTTGAATCGAGAATTTGTTTGTCTCGACCATCTTGTTTGCCACCTTTACCTTTTTTACAGTATCCTGGATGGTACCACTTGCTATTATATTGCTCAGAACCACTGTACGAGCGCTTGAGGAAAAATTTTCTGCCATTGCATTTTGCAAATTGCTGCGACATTGTGGTGATGACTCATATTGCAACTGGCAAGCATTAAATTGTCGGTTACAGTCATATGTATCCCTGTGTTGGTTACCAGCCGGTGAAAACTAACCATTGTTTCGGGCCTGGTTTTGTGGGTAGAGTGGTGGTGTTGGGTTGTGCCTGGTTCGTACCTGATCACGCTGTGGAGGATTCCTGGCTTGCCTCTCCAAACGATCTGCTTTCAATAATTGATGTTGAAAATCTGCCAAATCTTTAAATGTGTACCCAGTAAATGCCTTTGATAACTAATTGGCAATTTAGAAATTATGAGGTCTGAAAACCCCTCATCAGACTAGAAGTGTTCTTGTTTGGAAATATGAATTAGAAGTTTAAAAGTTGTATCTCTATTGTTGATATATATATATATATTAAATATGTACTTGTGTGAAAGAGAAACCTAGTCATTAATTTCTCTGTGGAGCAACCAGACACACACAAGAATTATGAATAATAAAATTATTCTACCTATTTGCCATTAATTAACAACACATTAAACAAGGTGTGAAAATCATGAATTATCGGAAATCTTATATTCTCTCAAAAGGTAAGTAAAAGAAAATTTGCCTTACTTTTTCCACCGAAGTAGAGGCGTGCTGTGATAAACTTATCAAAATGTAACACAATATTAATGTTATAAGAAATATCAGGCAAGGCAACATTAGACACATATGGGGAGATATAATAGCAGAAATAATCATTTTGAAATATATTTCTTACTGAATAAGAACATGAATCAAGTATCTAAATTTCTCAGAACTTTGAAACTTTAAAATCTCTTTCTCTCTAAAGCTATGAATTCCAAAGATATTACGTGAAAATTTAATTGAACAAGGCAAAGCATGCACTGCACAGCCTCTGACTCTGTTGAATTATTAACACAAAGAACACGCAGCAGATCGAGAAATGTAAGTTTTATTTAACGAACTTTAACCACAACAACAACACACACGAGATGAACAATAGCTAACAGAGAATGTTTATTATTGGCTGAGGGCTCTAGACATTAACCAATCAGAGCATAGCTCACGGTTTATACTGCCAAATACAAAATTAGTTTCCTCCAACACAACCCTCTTAATTTTGTAATCACAATATTTCAAAAATTTGTAAATGCAAACATTTGTAGATAAGAAAAAATGATTTCACACGAATATCACATCTTAGCTATCAAGATTTCAATTACAAAATACTAAGCTTAACTTAAGGCAATAGAAGGGTAAGCTTAACTTTCATAAATTAAATTCACAAATAAAAATTTTTTTTTTTAAAAGCTTACAATCCAATCATCTGTTTTTTAAAATCTTGGAATTTATTTGGACCCAATGCTTTGGTTAGCAAATCTGCAATTTGCTTGCTTGTTGGAATATATTCAATGTGAATGATTTTATTTTCAATCAATTCTTTTATGTAATGAAAGCGAACGTCAATGTGTTTACTTTTTCTGTTAAAATTACCCTTTTTAGCCAAACCTATAGCGCTTTGATTATCAACATGAATCGTAGCTGTTATGGTTTTTCCTGTGAGTTCTTCAAAGAGACTTTTAAGGTACACTACTTCCTTACAGCATTCAGCAGCTGCAATATATTCACTTTCTGTGCTTGAAGTGGCGACGATGGGCTGCTTCTTCGAACTCCAACTTATAGGACCTCCGGCGTAGTAAATGATATACCCTGACGTACTTTTTCTGTTTTCGGTATCACCTGCGTAGTCGGAGTCACTATAGGCGATGATTTCATCAGTAGAGTCTTTCGAGTAGCGAATACCTTCATTGATAGTGCCTTTTAGGTATTTGAGTGTCCTTTTTAGGTTGGTGAGGTCATCTTGCGTGGGCTTTTCCACACGTCGACTGCTCATACCTACAGCATAGGCCAAGTCCGGTCGAGTTTTCGTTGAGATGTACAAAAGACTCCCAACAGCCTCCCTGAATGGGAAACCGGTGACCAAATTACCATCTTCGTTGGTAGCTTGCTTGACGAATGGTGTGGTTGCGGGTTTAGCACTTTCCATTCTGTACTTCTTGAGCACTTGCTTGACATGCTCGGCTTGTGAAATTTTTAGACCGTTTTTTTCATGTGTGACTTCTAGTCCAAGGAAAGTTACAGGATTTTTCACAGCAGTCATCTCGAATTCTTTAGTCAGCTGAGCGAGTAGTTGTGTTATTTTATCTTCACTGTCAGAAGCGATAATTCCATCATCTACGTGGATGGCAAGAAGCAAGGTTGAATCTGCGTTTTTGAAAATGCAAGGTTCATTTTTGAGAGCTTTTAGTCCACTTTTCATGAGAAATTCAGAGAAACGTTTGTTCCACCTAAGCGGAGCTTCACGGAGTCCGTAGAGGGCTTTTTCCAGTCGGCAAATTTTATTTTTAGGTTTTTGCCAGCCTTCTGGTATCTCCATGTATACAGGATTTAGAATTTTTCCGTATAGGAATGCTGATTTTATGTCGATTTTTGTGATATGATGGTTTTCTCGAGCGATCAAAGCTTGAATGAGTCGCAAAGCATCACTGCTTACAACAGGACTGTAGGTCTCTTCGTTGTAGCCAAGTGTTTGCTCACAACCCCTTGCGACCAGTCGGGCTTTGTATTTGCCGTCGTCTTTTATACGAAAAACCCATCTGTTCGTCAGAATTTTCTGTTTTTCGGCAGCTTTCCGGTCGACGATAGTCCAGGTGTCGTTTTTTGCAAGGGACTGTTTCTCATCCTCAATAGCTTGAAGCCAAAAATGTTTTTCTTTGCACGAGACAGCTTCTTTGTATGACAAGAGAGCGCTTTCTTGGAGTTCTTCTAAAGAGTCCAGATTTAGGTGATAATCGCTCAATTTGTCTGGCAATTTCTTAGTCCTCTTCGATCTCCTTTGGGTCTCTTGAACTGACGATGCATCTGATGTATTTGGAGTATCAGTTGTGACTTCGGTTTCCTCTTCTTTTTGAGAGATTTCGTCCTCATACTCCTCGTCGTCGTCTTTGTCTGAGAGAGAATCGTCTTTTGTGGAGCTGATGTCTTCATCTTCATCAAAGTCAAGACTCACAGTTTTTTTTATTTCTTCAGGTTGTTTTACGTCTTGGTTAGTGAAGTAGACATCTCTGGATGCAATGATTTGTTGTTTTTCGGGATTCCACAATCTGTAGGCGTTGCTGGTGTAGCCCACATGAATGTATTTCTTAACTTTCGGATCCAGTTTCTTAGTGTGAGAGAGTACCTTGGAATACGCAACTGATCCAAAGATTTGGAGGCGAGACAAGTCAGGTTTTTTATTGAACCAAAGTTCCGCAGGTGTTAGTTTTATGGCTTTTGTAGGGCTGCGGTTTTGTAAGTATGTTGCAGTGAGAAGGGCTTCTCCCCACATGTCTTTTTCCATTCCAGAATCGAAAAGTAATGCTCTGGTTTTGTCCATTAAAGTCCTGCCAAGTCTCTCAGCATGAGAATTGAGCTGAGGTGTATACGGCGGAGTATAATCTAACTCGATACCCTTTTCATCGCAATACTCCTTGAAATCCTTTGAAACATACTCTCCACCATTGTCAAGGCGAATTTTTTCAACTTTTGATGACCATTTGTTTTCAATTTTTGTGATGTAATTTTTCAATATCTGTTTTACTTCATCTTTGCTCCTCAGGAGAAACGTTGCTGAGAAATGTGACCAGTCATCCATGACTGACACAAAGTATCGGTAGTTGTCCCAAGTAGGTGTCTCCAGGGGTCCTACTACATCTGTGTGAAGTATCATTAGAGGTTTCGTTGCACGTGCACGATTGAAACCGAAGGGTTTACGGCAAGCTTTAGCCTTGAGGCAGACTTCACAAGATTCAAGTGGTTTTAGGTCAGCATCTGTCAGTTTTACACCATGTGAGAGTTTCACAAGTTTCTTGAGGTATTTTGGTCCCAAGTGTCCGAGCTTTCTATGCCACATAGCGTTATTATTGTTTGAGGCAATCAGGGCTTCTTGCTGAGAACCCATTTTTACTTCAAAGAGTCCACTAGCGTTTTTGGTTCCAGTGTAAACAAGTTCTTTACCCTGATAAATTTCCACTTTATTGTCCTCAAAAACAACTTTACCATCTCTTTTGGTAATTGCATTGACCGAGAGAAGATTTTTAGAAAGATCTGGCACATACAGAACGTTGCTTAGTTTGCATTCCGGGGTTTCAAATTTTCCAGCACTAACAGCGCGAATTGTGCTGTTGCCCTTAGCAACTGTGATTTCTGTGTCATTAGGACGCTTTTGGGTCAGCAGTTCATCATTTTTGATCATATGAACGCTTGCGCCACTGTCGACCACAAAGGTAGTAACATTCTGCTTGGTTGAATTTGACTTGTCTTCAGCTAAAAATGCTGCTTGGTTTTTGTCATGATTTTTACCGCGATTTTTATCACGAAAGAAGCAATCTTTGGTTTCATGATTTTTCTTTTTACATATTTTACACCCATAATTAAAGCGAGAGTCATTTTTAAGGGGAAAATCGTCCTGGCGGTTTTCCCCTTTGTTGAAATTTTGCCAAGGACGAGTAGAGCGTTTTGTTCCACCGTAGAAAGCAGCGGGGGCTGTGGCGTTACTCTCTGATTTTCGTGATTCTTCATTTAGAAGTCTTGCCGTCAGATTTTCGAGAGTTTTTTCAGTTTTAGGGGTTGAATTCCACGATGTTATGAACGTGTCATAATTTGAAGGAAGACACGACATTATCTTAGCCATTAACATTTCGTCGTCAATCTTGTCTTTTGAAAGGGAATTGAGACGAAAACGAATATTTTCTAGGTTACTTAAGTTTACTGCCATGTCCTTACTGCTATCAAATTTATAGGCAAAAAATTGTTCGTAAGTCGCGTTTTTCTGATGTTCTGTGTCACGTTCAAATATATTACATATTTTAGTGTACATTTCATGAGACGTAGAACAAGAAAGAAGATGGGATCGATGTTTCTTGTCCAAAGTACCTACAATGGCCTGACGGGCTTTGGCATCTTTCTGTTTCCACTCTTGTTTCGTTTTGTCATTTGCAACGTCTTGTAGCTTATTTTTACCTTCAACAATATCAATGAGGCCTTTTGATTCAAATAAGATGTTTATCTCGAACTTCCAGAGAGGAAATGATGCACAATCGGTCAACTTCTCGGTGTTGTTGATAAAATGTTCGTACTCACCTATTTCGATGTTTTTTACTTGAAAGATGTTTTACTTTTACTTGTGTGAGTTACTGGTGCATCTGGGCCCATAACCTGTTGAATTATTAACACAAAGAACACGCAGCAGATCGAGAAATGTAAGTTTTATTTAACGAACTTTAACCACCCCAACAACACACACGAGATGAACAATAGCTAACAGAGAATGTTTATTATTGGCTGAGGGCTCTAGACATTAACCAATCAGAGCATAGCTCACGGTTTATACTGCCAAATACAAAATTAGTTTCCTCCAACAGATTCAGTGATGGCCCTGTGATTTACATTGCATACACACTGCTATACACACACCTGCTCCGAAACGCCTCTCTCGTCCGACAGCTGTCTGTATGTATGGTCCTTCACCGCTGCCTATTCCAAGGCGTCAGGCATCGTGAAGCTCTCTGCAGCGGCTAGTGGGGGATGCGTGGAGGCATACCTACACTCACATATACATATAAACACACACTTTACTTCATTAAGCTGCAAGCGAGGTCGCAAACAAGGTGATATATTATTATCCCTAACTATAATTTATACTTTTTCTAATTTGCCTGTAACACTAACACTTTTTCTGTCACACAGAGAGATGACTGGCATCTGTCGAGTGGGTGGCTTAGTTCTGTCCTCCACCACCAGGGCCACACAGCGGAGCCCCTGGTTACATTCCAGCTGGGCACTCAATTCACATCACCCTGCACCAAACCCACAAAAGTCTATCTTCGCTAACTAACAACTTACCTGACTTCCTTCAGCCTTAATCAAGTCAAATAAAATTATATTTATCTTCCACCACTGAAGGACATATTTTCCCAAGCCCTCCCTGCTTTGCCTGGTTTGCTGTGCCCTTCCATCTAGACCCTTCTTCCTTCGGGGTGTGTCCATGGCTACAATTGCGGCCATGGCACCATATAACCCTGCTATAGCCGCAATATACGAGTCAATTTTAAACATAATAAACCCAACCTAGCGTGGAAAGGGCTTGCTGTGAGACGCATCACATTCTCCAAGTGTCTTAGCTACTAATATGCATGCCACAGGGCTCACAGAACTGTGAAGGAGCTCACTGGCATAGCAGGATTTGGGGGCTCGCNGGGGCTCACAGAACTGTGAAGGAGCTCACTGGCATAGCAGGATTTGGGGGCTCGCCAGAAAAAAAATACTTTCTTTTCTATAAGAAATTTTTTAGTGGACATTTCTTTTTATGGAATAAATTAAATTGTTAAATTAACAAGAAACTCAAGTGCAATATTTGACTATACCCTTTTTTATANAACCTAGCGTGGAAAGGGCTTGCTGTGAGACGCATCACATTCTCCAAGTGTCTTAGCTACTAATATGCATGCCACAGGGCTCACAGAACTGTGAAGGAGCTCACTGGCATAGCAGGATTTGGGGGCTCGCCAGAAAAAAAATACTTTCTTTTCTATAAGAAATTTTTTAGTGGACATGTCTTTTTATGGAATAAATTAAATTGTTAAATTAACAAGAAACTCAAGTGCAATATTTGACTATACCCTTTTTTATANTCTTTTTATGGAATAAATTAAATTGTTAAATTAACAAGAAACTCAAGTGCAATATTTGACTATACCCTTTTTTATAGGCTTACTATTTGAAGTTTCATGGTCGAGGAGTTCCATGTATCTATAGGCCTGATCTTGAAGTCTTGCAAATTGCACCAAAATTAATAAAACTAGCACTTATAGGCTTCTTCAACAGCCTGTGCATATTTACCAAATTTGCGATGGCTCTCCTCCATCGTCCCTGACTTACGATGGGCGGTCTTATAACAGATTTACATAAATATAAACAAGAGAAAATTTTGCATGACTGACCGCAATCATGTCTAGAGAGAGAGTCCCTGGGCTTGCTAATGTGCAACCCTTTCCTGATTAATAAAATCCAGGATTAAATGATTGCCTGTAAGCAAATCTCATATACAAAAAGTTAAAATTAGTGATCCCTTAGGAACTAATTTATCAGTATACAATAATCTTGTTCGACAAGGAGAAATTACCTGAAATAAAATCCAGTAATGACATAAATCTGTTACATTAAAATATTAACTTACTTAAAATTCTTAATAATTAGCGACAAATAATCAAAATAAAATGTGATAAAATTTATACCATCATTTTGAATGTAAACAAACAAGAAAATACTAAACTTACATATGTAAACGAACGAAATGAACTTATAATATTTACCAACATAAGTGCCCATGTAAAATGTAAACAAAGAGTATATTTTATTTATATCTCCACAATACATTGGAGCGGAATGATGTCGGATTTGCTCGTATGCTTCGCTGAAGTGCTCTTCGATAGTCTTTGACTTACGAAGGTCAAAATGTTCCTGGGCCAAGTGTGACCGAATATGTCTCTAAATATACGGGCTCCAGAAATTTTGTAAAAATATGGCCTCGAAATCTTGAAATGAGTGAATTTTGTATTTAAATACTTCCCACCAGAAGTATGCTTGTGAGGTTAAACTTAAACCCATGCACCTTAGAATGTCAGTGTCTCATAGTGCAAACTGTTCGGCATACTCCTTTACATTGTTAAGGTATGTCACTGGGTTTTTATTCTCTTTACCAGAGAAACGAGGCAACCCCTCTGACCACCGCTTCGCTTGATGGTATAACAGTGCAGCTGTGTGATTTGTAGATGAATTTAGTGTCTGAACAGTCACCAGACTCGGTAGTGAATCAGATATGGTATAGCTGCTTGCTTCTCGAACCGCCTGTACCTCTGTCAAAATGGCTTCTACCCTCTTGTCTGTTTGTTCAAGCATTGCATTAACAGTTTTATCAGCCTGTTTTAGTCTATCTTTGGAACCTGAATGTTATCATGAGTGACTTTTGTGACTTCGGAAATTTTACTTCTACATGCCTCTCATATGATTCCATCTGTGAATCTACCACCTTTAATACATCCTCTGTTCCTAAAAATAACTGAAAATAAATGTTTAAATAAAATAAATGAAGGAATTTTGGTGACAGAATAAAGTTAATATAAAATGTTATTGCTGGTTAACTTGTGAAGTAAATAAAATAATTTGAATAAGAATTCGCCACAAAGATGGGCGCCAATTTAACACCTGTTGGCTGGGTGATGGTAAGTTAATGGAAATTTTGGGGAGCGGTGAAGAAGATTGTTGGGTGGGTTGTGGATTTGTATACCCGACTAAGCATCAGACACCATCGGCAGGTGGTGCTAGTTGCTGATGGTGATCTCAGGGTACAATGGGCCATTCTTCCGGAAGTACGCAGTCCCTCGGTGAATTGTTGGAAGATCATCTCGCTCCTGATGTTTACATGGAAAATACTTTGGGTCAATTCAGACTGACCGACATGCCTTAAACTCTAAAAGCTCTAAGTTTAACATATCGACTGTTAAGTAATTTATGTGATACTGGGTGAAGGCGGGGTATAGGGGACCCATACCCCGAAATACCAGAAAGCAGTCTTTGAAATAAAAGACTCGAAGTCTGAAAATTTGCATGTAATTACTCTTGCATGAAAACACTTGCATCACTCTAGGTGAAAACTTTACACAGATTCTGACCTGCAGCCCACCAGATAGGCTGCACTGCGAAATTACATAAGTGAACACAAAAATTAATTTTTGGTGTGTTAAGCTTCCTCGGGCGATACTATTCCCGGGGAAGAAAGGGTTGCATATTCGGGTGCAGAAAATAACAGGTTCCAGTAAGTTACATCAGACTATTGTAGCTAAAGATGATTCGTGCTAAACTGTGAAAGTACTCAGACTGCTATGCAACGCGTGCCGACCCCTTGAGACACTCAACGGCGACTGACACTGATGAGCACGCATGGCACATACTATGGCGGCACGTGACTCACCCGCACTACTTTCTACTTGTCTATAACTTGTAGCAATTAAAACAACATAAACCCTTGCATTAAAAATTTAAAATAAGTACACAAATTACTTTGCATACAAACAGTTACAGTTTAAAATTGGATGGCATAATTGACGGTGAAACCAATAAGCTGAAAAACACATGAATTTCAGAATTACGAAAAGTAAACAATTAAATGCTAGTTACACTGTTAGTCACACTCTTTAGTGTGTCTTTCTTTACTTTAAAATATCTGCTTTGAATTTCCATATAAATTATATGCTCTGAGCCTGCCATAATGCACCTTCGCCCTTAGGTCTCTGGAGGGGTGGGGTGGGTGGTTGTGTTTGCACTGCACTGCTCTACACTTTCATACACTCGCACGACAAGTCTGTCGGCACTCGCGGTGCACTTATGTGGTTGATGCGGTGGCCTAGTGGCGTGACAAATGGTCTCGAGAGGACAACGCCATCCTGCGTCAACCTATGTAATGAAAAGTTCTCAATTTTATATGTGAATTTGATATTACCAGCTAATTGGTATCGGTTGAGCAGATCCCAGTACCACTGGGTTACAGTGAAAAAAATATCTAAAATAACACAATACGAAAGTTAGTTCGAGCACTAGAAAAGTTAATTTCAAAATTGATTATATGTAAACATGGCGACTAGTGGCACCTCCGACCATGCACAAATGGTGGTGTTTGTAGTATGTATGGTGTCATACTACACCATGGCTTCCATCGAAGTCTTCTTGATCAGCCAAAAAAAAAACTGAATCAAATAAAATAATTAAAGGTAGGCTTACGACCTCTGCTAACAATGTCGTCGCCGCCTAACATTACTACTAGCTTTTGATAGGCAACTTAATTGAATAATTATTATGATGGTGCTGGGGATTTTCAAATGGATAATCCCAACGATCTCCGAACCCCCCACTTCCCTGCTTCATTCCAGTACAATACTCCCTACCTTGCACAGTGTTTAAAGTTACCACCAATAAGCCGGCCTTGGAGCAAGGTCATGGACCAATCAAACGCTGCTAAAACACTTAACTTCCTGATCCGGAGCACCGCTGGTTACAACCAAAACAAAAAAAAATGACAAAAGAAAAATTGCAACTTTTAAATGATTACAATTAATAACAATTACAAAAATTAATCGAAAAATCATGATTTGATTTGTGCGTTAGATAAATTGGCATTTAACTAAACTCTATAAAAGGGATATATGATAAACATAAACTAATTAGTGTTACCTAAGTCGTGGCAGAAAATAATAATTAAGAGAAAATAAAAATTTCTTACCTGCGTTAATATATATAATTCTGAAATAGAAAAAAATTGAAAATCTATAACCGCATGTTCTATACATTCATGTTTCCTTGCCAAATATGTACGCAAACATACGTAACATTCATGCTTTACCGAGCCTATTATCATTAAGTTATACTCTCTATACCGGTCATTTTCGTCAATACGGTGCTGCGCTTTGAAGGTATCGACTACGCTAAAATTGTTAGTGCAGAGTAGCCAATATGTATGCTTGTTACTGAAAACATATGTCGAGTTGGCGAAATAATAGTGACTTGTAACTTTTGTAACTGGTGGCCGTGGCTACCCGAAGTGACATTCTCTATGGAGTGAACTGAGTCGTCGACTGTGACGTGAATTGGAAATAGGATGGTTAAATAATTATTATTAATTTGATGTGATATTATATAACCATATTTGGTATAATTACGAACGGAATTATGTTGGCGCATTGCAATTGAGCAATCGCTGCTTCAGGTCGTTTGCTCTACATTGAAGTTGTGGTAAAATAAGCAGGCAAGTACCGGTTTGTCCGTGCCATGTATGGGCACTACAGGTTCTTGAAACTATCCAGTTCTTAGTTCTGCAAGTCATGATGGGTTTTTTTCTTAGAGTCGACAATAGGTGAACGGATTGATCAACTATATAAATTAGTATTTCACACAGTTTACCAATGGCATGTAATAATTCAACCAAGAAAGTAATACCCAAGTAAGTAATTACGGTAGAAATATTTTAATTATATGTCCTGTAATTAGCATGCGCACGGCGTTTGTGCATTTTCAAAGTAATATTTAAGAGACTTTTCTCATAAATGTCCATGACAATCGTATTTTCGGGGTCTACAGAAGTTATTTATATTACATGTTATAGTACATGAATAGACATTTTACTGAGTACAGATCTTTCGATATATATATATATATATATATATATATATATGCACACGTATCATTGAAACTGTATACATTATATTCTACAAATTTAGGTTATTATGCAGTTTAGGGGCCTTTAGGTTTGAAAAACCCGAAAAGTGGTATATTTACACACTACTTATTACGCACAACGCGATTATGCTAGGGTCATTAACGTATTACTAATTTCGTAATATGTGCCCACCTAACAACCTAGCCGCACGATGAGAGAATCACTTTTACATTTTTTTTTAACTAACCTAGGTTTGTAGGGTATTAAACTAACCTAAAATTTTAGGGTATTACACTAACCGAGGATTGTAGGGTTTTACACTAACCTAGGAATGTAAGGTTTTACACTAACCTTGGATTGTAGGGTTTTTTAGCTAACCTAGGATTTTGGGATTTTACACTAAACTACACATTTAGGGATTTAAAGAAACCGTAAAACACACCGAAAGAATATCAATTAACTCACTTAGGTAGGTGGCTGGTAGAATTCCTGTCAAAGACCAATTCAACCTTACCTCACTCGACGAAACGCCATGTTCCACTAACATGCCACAGGTAAAATTCTACTTGGGGGGCTTTCCNTACGTGAATATATAACACCTGAAGCACTCGTTCATAGACGAATATTACACACTGAAGCACTCGTTAATAGGCTAATGTAACGCACAAAATCACTCTTTCTTGCTTTCTCCGTTTTAAATCCGCTGGATAAATCACATCCACCGGAAAAATCACAATGGCTACTAAGCTGTTTGAAAAATTGTCCGTTAAATCATGTGTGATCCGTCGCTGTGATGTAACAATATCTTCAAGCCAATAAGGTGACGGCAGGAATCATGACGTAACCAAACTTAATAACGACCGAGGTAAACAAAGCGCCGAACAACTGGTACTTTTAACTATTTTATATAATATGTTCTACTTATTTTAACATAACCCCCTTCTGAATATGAACTAGGTAAGCTGTGCAGAATCTACTTTTGTTGGTCTTAGGACGTTTTGTTCAGAAAAGCCCCTAAACTGCATAATTACCCATATTTATCTTTGAAAATGTAGGTATATTTAACACAATGTTTTGTTGAGCCATATAACATTATGTACAAATATGGACTACACAACAGATACAGAGAACATATCTATGTGCATACACACAATCTGAGGGATAATTTTTTTATCTCCTGGATGCTATAGAAACCCCTAATAGTTTTTTTCAATGGATATATTTAAGGAAATTTACTATAAATCCTTTGACGTGTAGCTTTGTTTGNAAACCCCTAATAGTTTTTTTCAATGGATATATTTAAGGAAATTTACTATAAATCCTTTGACGTGTAGCTTTGTTTGTTCATGTGTACTAGGGAGGCCCTATACATTTTACAACTTCTACAGGCAATATGTTTTTGCCGGAAGTTGTCAACAGGTGCATGTGTCGACGTGTTATAGAGCGTTGACATACACACACACCCTCTTGTTCTTTTTACTGTGTGTGTAATATTTGGCTATGCTTGAGTAGTATTTTTGAGTGTGAGGGGGCTAAGCTTGAAGGTGAACCACTGGAGTTGGGTATACTGACATGTTACCACCCATTGGAAATGTTATGAGAACGAGTCACATTATCTATCACTGTCACAATAGTTAATAATAATCTCCGGTGTATTACATATTACTCACCTAAGTAAGTTGGTGGATGGAACTCCTTCACTGTGAGCTGTAAATTATGCGTACGCATGTGTTCGTCAGGGTACCGGCGGCTAAACATCACCACCACCAAGTACCCGACAAAGTGTGGTGTCTTGTCATGCCGAGGAAAACTGTAACGCATATTCCGCCACACACACTATATCCTTTGGGTATTTGCCCCTGTGTCGGGATCAACGAAATTGATAATATGATTAACACGAAGATGTTCACACCCAAAAACAATATACTAGTATTAGGAATTACAAGAAAATATTCTATTTACAAATGACTGTAAAAGACAAAATACTTTTTCCAAAGCACTTGTCTTGCCAAAAGGTTTTGTAAAATAAGCACCTTATATTTCGTACCAGTACATTTCCTAACAGACTGGTGACAATGGGAAAAATCACTATATTTTGCCAATTCAACAACAGCCATGCACAAGTTGCACCTTACCTTACATGACAATATACCATGGTCTACTAAATAATCAAACAATAATAGCCAAGACACTGCCACAGAAGCACTCATGCTAGCGCCCTTCATTCCTAAATCACNACGTTAATTCAGCAAATTCATATTTGACCACGTAACACCTGCCATATAGTAGACACTGCCACAGAAGCACTCATGCTAGCGTCCTTCATTCCTAAATCACAAGCCGTCACGTGGTCAAATCCAGACTGCACACCACATGCGCGCCACAACACTCTGCTCNCTGCCACAGAAGCACTCATGCTAGCGCCCTTCATTCCTAAATCACAAGCCGTCACGTGGTCAAATCCAGACTGCACACCACATGCGCGCCACAACACTCTGCTCTCCGTAAACCATGCACATTCACATGTGAATGTCAACTAAGGAATGGTAAAATTTACAGCAGACATACGACTGTTGATTCACGTTTGTTTAGTTCCCTATAGCATTGTAGGACACATAACATGAGACACAAACAAAGCCTTGAAATGCCTTGTATAATATATGTCTTTTATGGAATTTTGTATGTGATGTATTACAAAGCCCTCTTAAATATGAACTAACAAAGCCATACAAAATTCAAATAAATCTTTTTTGTACGTCTAGGACGCTCCCTTCAAAAAATAAGTTCTATAGATTCTTAATAATTATTGGCGGCGTAACTACAATTTTGACACCTGGATGCTACACCTTGTACACCGCCGCAGGAAGGTGGGGTGCTGAGTGCACAAGTTTTATATTAAGATTTGGCTTAAATTTTTAAGAGCATTTTTAAAATGTAGTTGTAGTTATTAAAGAGAAAGGGGAACTGCATGCTTGTAGATAGCGAAAATTGGGTAATTGTATTGAATAGCTGCTTTTCTGAAGGAAACGCAGTAGACCCACAAAAGCAACAAATGGGTTGCGCACAGCTTACCTTTTTAATATTGATGAGGGCATAGTAGTAAAATATTTAGAATGTAGAAGGTAAAACACCATGAGTTTGGCCGCTTTATTTACGTCAGATGCCATGTAATGTTGTCGGCGCAGACTGTAATTATTAAGTTTAGGAACTTTTCTGTATAAACAAAAAAAAATCACGGAATATGGTATATTACCACTTTACTAATCATGTAGAACACAAATTTACTAGGGGCGTAACTTTATAATAAGTACAACATATTTAAAAAAAAAATTACAAATTTCTGTTATGCGTGAGCCCTTCGGCCAGTGTGTTTACGTCGCTGTTTCTAAACGAAACGTCCTAAACCAACAAAAGTTGTATTAATGAATTCAGCACAGCTTACCTTGTTCATTTTGAAGCGGGCGTAGTGTTAAAATAAGTACAACATATTAAAAATAATTGCTTAATGTACGAGCAGTTGGTCAGTTTGTTTACGTCTATTAACGTGTACCGCCATTAATAATGGCTGCACATTGTTAATTCCACGCTACCTAGCGGCCGCGGATGTCATTAAGGGCATTTTAACTGTAAATTTTTAACCTCGTCAGTTGCCATCGCACCTTTGCCGGTATGATTCTTGTCGTTCTAATCCTGTGGATTTAAAACGGAGAAAGCAAGAAAGAGTGCTCTTGTGCACTCTTATTAGTCTATTAACGAGCACTTCTTTGGGTAAAATTTTACTATAGGGGCTTTTCTGAAAATAAGAAAAAAAACTCCANCATGGTGTTTCATCGACTGAGGTAAGGTTGAATCGGCCGTTGACAGGTATTGTACCAGCTGCCTACATTGGTGAGTTAATTGATATTATTTTGGTGTGTTTTACAGCTCCTTTAAATCCCTAAATTCGTAGTTTAGTGTAAAACCCAAAAAACCTAGGTTAGTGTAAAACCCTACAATTCTAGGTTAGTTTAAATATGTAAAATAGTACGATGGTAAACTAACCTAGGATTGTAGAATTCTAAACTAACAGGTAGCTTAACGTGCAATTTTAGTTATATTATGTAATTCAAACAAGGTTTTTCCGGACATTTTTACCCCACAATTTCCCTTATCTTCATAACCTTCCCCACTATCGATTTTGGTCTTTGTTAGTCGGACGTTAATGCCCCTAGCATATTCGTGTTCTACATCATTAGTAGATTGGAAATATGCCATATTCCGTGAATTTTTTTGTTTTTACAGAAAAGCCCCATAACTAATAATTACAGTGCAGACATGTACTGCGTTTAGTTGCCCGGTATATGACATACTGTGTTGTTAGCGGTGAGTCGAGTATTGTGTGCGCCTGGTTTGCCACATCCGAACCTGGCAGTGTGAAGACTTGTGATTGAAGAATGGAGGGTACGAGTGCTTCTGTGCATTTTCCAGTTTATAGAATTAACGTTGTTTTGGCCAGTATCTTTCACTTTTTTAGTAGGTCATGTTGAGGTAATGTGCCAATCATGCGTGACGGTAGTTGAATTGGCCGAGCAGACGCCGCCTATTTATGTGAATAAATTTACATACGACTGGTGTGTTGTATTATCTGTAGTATTGCAATTGTATTCACATACGAAAATATAACTGTAACATAGATATTTTCTACGCATTTTAGTATTGTTTTATAGTTTGCATGTATTTACGTATGTACAAAATATATAAGTTACTGTTATATTTCCGTACATTATGTAACGTTACATAATGTACCGAAATGTAACAGTAACATACATATTTTACACTACTTTTTACCGCACAATTTCCCTGATCTTCATAGCCCTCACCACTATCGTATTTGTGGTTTGTATTTGCGATACGTTAATACCCGTAGAATATTCATATCCTGTGTAATTATTAGAGTGGAAATATACCACTTTCTGTGATTTTTTCTTTTATTTTCAGAAAAGTCCCTATTCTATAAAGTTACCAAAAATTGTGTTGGTAATCATTAAGTTTAGGGGCTTTTCTGAAAAGCACTAAACAAATTCAAAATTATGATATATTTTTACTCTACTAATTACGTAAAACACGAATATACTAGGGGCGTAGCTTTAAAATAAGTACAACATATTTTTAAAAATTGAACAAAATTGCAAAATTAGCAGTATAGCCAGTTTGTTTACGTTTATGAACGAAATGCCCTAGACCAACAAAAGTTGCATTAATTGGCTCTGCACAGCTTACCTTGTTCATATTCAAGAGGGCGTAATGTTAAAATAAGTAGAACATATTTTAAAAACTTGCGAAATATGTTTGTTTATGTGTATTAACGTCAGAGGAATTATACCAGTCCCCTACCTAGGTGAGTCAATTTACATTCTTTTGTTGTGTTTTACGGTTCCTTTAAATCCCTACAATCTTACATTCTTACTTTAGTGTAAAACCTTACTTACTATCCTAGGTTAGTGTAAAACCCTACTTACTATGGGGTTAGGTTCTGTTAGGTCAGGTGGGCACATATTACGAAATTAGTCGGACGTTAATGCCCCTAGTATATTCGTGTTCTGCATCATTAGTAGAGTAGAAATATATCATAATTTTGAAATTTTTTTGTGTTTTTCAGAAAAGCCCCTAAACTTAATAATTACCCATTTTTTTAAGACACATTTATCCAGTAATTTTTTAGATCTAGATAGCTAGCGGTCCCCACAACAAAATGTTTTAGGATACAGACTGGGTACAAAAAGATGCTTAACCAACTTCATTTGACCCAAAAAACACAATTTGTAATTTTTCTTTGCCCTTTTACCTCAATTTGTGAAAAGTCAGCTAACTAGAGAAATACCAAAAGCATTTTTCTACATGTTATCCTAACCTCACTGAACTTAACCTAGTTAGTGTATGAATTACTTATTGTCCAGGTTGTATGCCTATGTAGAAGTGTCCTGCCTGACACGTGCCCTTTTTTTGTGTGTTTTAATTGTGTGTCTGAATCAGTGAAATGTAGTGTTGCGTGTCGTTGCGTGGTGTTTCCTTCGCGTGGTAAGGTGCTCGCCTCGCTGACCCTGAGAAGCTCATATTTCTCCATTTATCACGCAGGAATGCCATCACCATTACCTTTCCCAGAACAACTTTGTGCCGAAGCACAAATAATTAACCCCACATAAATTATTTTAAAACTTATATTTTGGCAAAATACATTTTATAATAACTGGTAGCACCATAAAGAGGGGTTTCGAACCTCTTACAATTCATAAAATTGATTTTCACAAACATTTCTAGAATCCAAAAAATGCATAGAAAAGGTTAACAGTTTAACAAAAGATATTACAAAACATAAGAGTATTCAATGAATTGCTCATGCAATTTGATGTTTATTAAAATGTGAAATACAGAATTACAGAGGTGGTCAAATGACCCATCAATTAAAAGGCAAAAAGAAACATTTAAAATTAATTATTTACACGCAATGCAAGAGTCTTGAAAAAAACTTAAATGAATCTTGGGGTGCAGACAAAAACTAAACACTACACATAAATTCGACTGAAACACACAGCAAAGCTAGAGTTTTAGTAATACCAAAACCAAATTTGGGCTGGCGACCGAAACCACAATTCAGAAGAAACACCAGCTCACTGCATGCCCAAGATGACACAAACTAAGCCACACAAATATTAAAAACAAATAGACCCCAAAGAAGAAAATGCTGCAACCACGACTCACCGTCGCAAATAGCTCCACATTTCGGCTGTTCACACAATGATAAAAGTTAAAATGCAGCTCATAGCACACGTCCCAAGGACGACGAAATTTACATTTTAAGTCATATAGCAATTTGACACAGTTCTAGCAAGTGTCAACTCGACGAAGTTCTCACATAGGATAGGCGTAGAATAAGGGCAGCACAAGACAAGTAACGACTTAACTTGCCCCCATACTAAAAAAAATGTCGCACAAGGAGGGGGTAATCAAGGGAGGGGGAACAGGAGGGGAGCTGAGCCGACCAAGGAGAAGGCCACCTTCCAGAGGGCAAAGAAACAGTTGCATGAACTCAATAAAGGGAGTGAGGCAGTCGACAGGATCTACCAGTGCTTCAGGATACGTTGGGCGAGGATCCAGCCACAACCTGCAGCATCCACCGCAAGTGCCAGCACTTTTCAGATTGATAGACATGGTCTAAAGGAGGATGCAAAGGGAATTATGCAGGTACTTTATCTTTTCAAACCGGCAGTGAAAGGATTAGTCCTTCTGTAAGGCGCAAACGACCATATAGTGACAGGATGAAGACCCAGTATGACAGGAGAATTTTGGTTGAGGTATTTCAAGAACAACTGGTTTGGCTGTACAGCTCGCAGAGATGAAAAGGGTACTCGAATCTTGAGAAATGTTGCGAAGGATTCTGAAGATCAATGATGTTGTCTTTCGGATTTGTCGTCGAGGCTCTCGGGCGAAGCCGAAGGTTGTCCACATCAACCAACTGGCACTCTACAATGGTCCAGATGATGCAGTGTCTGTTTGGGACGAACATACTTGAGGAGGGGCAGTGTTGCATGTCGTTGCCCGGTGTTTCCTTCGTGTGGGAGGATGCCAAGAGCTGGAGGTCAAGTTTGTAACATTAGGCTAAGCGAGCAACCTATCATAAAGGATGCTGCTGCACAAGCCGATAAGTGCAGTTCATGCCTCGCTGACCCTGATAAGCTCATATTTCCCCAGTTATCATGCAGGAATGACCCTGAGAAGCTCATATTTCCCCAGGTATCATGCAAGAATGTCGTCGTCATCACAATTACCTTTCCCAGAACAACCTGGATTGCCGAGAACATTCTAGATGGCACCTGTCTCAAGTATAAATACCACGTGCTGGCCTCTGAGGTGGGAGTGATTAAGAGCCAAGTGTTTGGCGTCTCGTGCAGCCTTAAGCAACAGTTGGGCAATTCCGGAGCGGCGAGGGACGACTGCAGCAATGTGCGAGAGTGCGTCTGCGAGCTTGTGTGCAGTGAAGAGTGGGACTGATCTGCAGGACTGTGGACGGGATGCGTGAGTGAAAAAACATTCGCGACGATGGAAATAGACAGTTTTAACTAAATCTGTAGAAATAATTGGAGCAGTTTAAGGGACATTAGAAAAGAGTAAAGACTGTGATAAAGACTTCAATTAAAATGGAGATAGTAATTAAATATTGTGCTCAACAAGAATAACAACACTTAATAGGACACTCAGACTGGTAAATAACAAATGTTTGACTGTTAGTAGCATTGAGAATAAATATACTTATTGAATTTAGTTCTTTTTTTTTATTATTATTATTAAGACCTCCATCCCTCACGAACTCTGATACCACCGCTCAGGCGTCCATGTAACAGTATATTATAATTCATCCAATAATGTTTAACCAAAAAATATTTAGAAGACAATTGTACGCATGCCAATAGATGCTAATAATCTTAGTTCTGGACAAAATTGAATCCTTGATTACGTGCGGGAGAGTTTTACTTTTACAATCCTGAATATAAATGGGGAAATACAATTCATACATTTCAATCCTACCAAAAAATCTATTGCTTTCAGATGCTGTAAAATTTACACTTCAGGAATTTATTAAGCTCTTGGTTTAATCCAATTAATATGTAATAACTACAGGTTCGGTCTTGGGGGAAAGTTTGTATCAGACGTTAATGGTCTGGTGTTCACAGTTGGCTGCAAATGTGGACTTACAACTAAGTAAGTGTCAGCTGTGTGTGTGGTTATGTTTCAGCATGAAGTTCCCAGCTCTGAAGAACGACAGGTTGCTGAGGGCAGCACGGGGTGAGGCGGTGGACAAGGTGCCCGTGTGGATCATGCGGCAGGCGGGGCGTTACCTCCCGGAGTTCCGGGAACTGCGGTCCAAGCACGACTTCTTCACCATCTGCCAGACCCCGGAGCTGGCGGCGGAGATCACACTCCAGCCCGTGCGCAGGTTCGACCTTGACGCAGCCATCATATTTTCGGACATCCTGGTGATACCGCAGGCACTGGGCATGGTGGTAGAAATGAAAGCTGGGGTGGGACCTGTGCTGCCAGAGCCTCTAGTCACGCCGGAAGACATCATGAAGCTGCAGAGTCCTGTGGACGTGAAAGCAAAACTGGGGTACGTTGCCGAAGCTTTAACATTGGTGCGACAGAAACTGGACGGGAAAGTGCCACTTATTGGTTTCTCCGGCGCTCCGTGGACACTAATGGCGTACATGATAGAAGGTGGGGGCTCCAAGACACAGTCCAAAGCGAAGGCATGGCTGTATCGCCACCCAGAGGAGAGCAAAAAACTCTTGCAAATAATCACAGATGTTGTCGTGGATTACCTCGTAATGCAGGCAGAGGCTGGCGCCCAGTTACTCCAGGTCTTTGAGTCCAATGCAGAGTACCTTGGTTCCGACACCTTCTGCGAGTTTGCAGCACCGTACATCCGGGAGATCTCGAGTAGGGTGAAAGCAGCGCTGGAGAGCAGAAGTGCAGAGCCTGTGCCTATGACAATATTTGCAAAAGGAGCGCACTACGCCCTGAAGGAACTATCTGAGTGTGGGTATGAAGTGGTCGGGCTGGACTGGACGGTGGACCCCGGGTTGGCCAGAGCTGCAGTCGGTCCCGGGGTCACGCTACAGGGGAACCTGGATCCGTGTGCGCTGTACGCTCCTGAACAGAAAGTCAAGCAGAAGGGTGCAGCGATGGTAGAGAGGTTCGGGAAGCAGAGGTACATTGCCAACCTGGGCCACGGAATTTACCCAGACATGAACCCCGCCTGCGTCCAGGCTCTCATCGACGGCGTGCACAGTGTGTAGTTCAACCCAGCTGTTGCATACGTACTCTGATGAGTGCTTTGGTCATGTATGGACAAACAGTTTTGTACCAATGTGTTAGAACCAGACTTTTGAGGTTGGACTATCACTGTGTAGAGAGATTCAGCTACTGCGTCACAAGAAATAAAATTTACTTAAGGTTTGATGTAAATACAAACACACAGGTGCACTGACAAATGGTAGCTATTTCCATTCCATTTAAAATAAGCCATTAACATGGCATTATGCTAGACAAAAACTGTTCATGGTAAAGTGCACATTTTGAAATCTGCCTTTGAAAATACATCACTGCCCATTACTACACAATAGACTACAGTATCACCATGCTCCCATTTAAGTAGGTTGCAAATAAACAAAAATATTAGTTCTAAAACTTAATACTTGACCACCATAAGCATCAATATGACGCATAGGTATATTTAGATTCTGGTCATTTGCATAATATTTATTCACATGACTAACATCTTCCATAAATGCTTTTATAAAATATGCTACTTTTCTTTATCTTTTTAAACTAAAGTGATACATTTTTAAAAAAGACCCTGACAAAAACACACGCTTTATAAAAAGTATGGTGGCAGTTGGAGTGTTAATGGGTAAAGACATTTGGGCAGCTATTAACATTGAGATCTTGAGAGCCTATGAGGGTGAAGCGAGGTAAGTGTGGAGCAGTGCCGGAATGCAAGGGTGGGGGAAACGTAGGATCCCGAGAAAACTCGCCAACCATCGGCATCGTCCGGCACGATTCCCACATGCGAAAATCCAGGAATGACCCAGTCGAATTGAGCCTGGTTTGCCTATGTGGAAGGCGAGTAGCCTAACCACTACACCACAGCGACTCCTCAACTTGATGTTGTATTGCAAACGTAATGTTTAAATTGATGGCCTCTAAGATCAGAGTTTTTTTTACATACATATATATATATTTACAAACACACATTTGCTCGTTATTAACATATTTACATTCTCCAAAATTTCACAGTTTCACTTGGATGGTGCTTGAATAAAGTGAGACTCTTCATGTCATGATTTTACATATTGAGTGTTAATTGTTAATACCACAGGTGATAAAATAATAATTTTTCAGGAGACAATAAAAACTATATTTAAAATTAATCATTATAGTTCATGCATTTCTTTAAATGGTGTTATTTTCTTCAAAACATTTGAGAAATGAAAATAACATCCAAAACTCTATTTTTATAACAAAATATTTGATACTGCAGATACCAGGTTTTAGTAGAGAAATAACATGCTCATACAAGGTGTCAATATGTTTCTGAAGGAATTTAAAAATAATACAATATTCTGAAATAACATAGTGTGTTTCAAACATACAAAAATTAGGTAAATCGGCATGATCTAGATTATTGTCTCTTATACTGCAATATTTACAGTGCAAAAATATTCGCCATCAGCAACAAATTTAAAAATTGAAACACACTAAATTATCTTTTCACAATCAGCGATGTTTTTATGGACCATCAATGCAGTGTCACTGCCCATTAAGCTGATAATATAACAGCAATCAACATTTTTTTATGCACCATGACCGTGAATTTACTTAATGAGGTAGATTATCATAATATAGGTGACAGTCTTGCAGTACAACCTTTAACTGTTGGAGGTGAGTCCATTTTAAGGGCTTCAATCTTAGAGGATGCTTGTACAATCTTGGAAATTCATTGGATTTTGGAATTTGCACTTTTTTGGCCTGCAAGGAAGCTTCATGAATTCAGTTTCAGCTCCAAAATCATAAGTGTAACTTCTATTTTTTAATCTAGAGTATACTTAATCACTTTTACGCTCACAATGTTTGGTTCTCCTGGACGCTTACCTGCTCTGATAAACCAGTAATCACGAAAGATGTCAAAATCAACTGCCTGTACTTCGTATGGGTTAGGCTTTTTCCTTGCCACAGCAGTCACACTGGTAATCAGATGGCTGATAGATATTCCTGTATTTCCACTTGGTCTCAATATGTGCGTGGACAGAGTCCACCTCTATCTGAGTATGGCCAGGTTATAGATATTTTTGGTTAACTGTTAAATTTTTGTGTACTCTGAAACTTAAAAGAGCATTTGGCAATACTGCATTTTGGTTTTGATACATACAACCGTCACTCCAGATTACTATGAGAAGGTTTGAGTCACAGCCCTTGCCGTGCAAGTAATCAAGCGTGAAGTTCGCAAAGGTTGATACGCACGGATCACACTGGGTCTCATCAAACCAGTAACATCTAGTATCCAGATTAGTTACATTGAAAAACTTGAAATTATGGCAACATGGTTTGGTTTTGTAATATAGGATGGATGATTTGAGCATAGGACAAACTTTAACAGCTTGGAGATCTTGAGTGACAATCACACACTTTCCCTGTGATGCTAACACTTTATCTTTATTCTTTTCTTCTCTTGCTTGGACTTTCATCTTCAAATGTTCTGCCTGTACATCATCCAGTATGTTTCCTGTTTCGTTTCTGCAACAAGTATCGCATTGGTCTTTCGTAGGTGTGGGGCAGGCTATGTTCTTTTCTTATCGAACATAAATCTACTCAATGGCTTAACAGACACCTGCTCACATTTACTTACATACTTTTGGTATAGTCGTGTTACAGTAGAATACATTGGCTCTACGTGTAGTTTCTTGGTATCGCTTCTGCAATCATGAGAGGGTAGTATAGCCAAAGAATCGATGAAAGTATCAAGTTCTTGTTTTGCTTTTTTGATTTGTGCATTTCTGCTGGTGTTGTCTTGCACTGCTTGCTTTCTTTCTCTTCATGATGTCCTCAGGTTGGAATTGACTGTGTCCTGTGAGTGATNATACTTAAATGTTGCTTGACATCTTGATGATTCTGGCTGTTTTTTTTGGTGATTGTCTTTGAAACTAGAGATGTTACATAAACTTTTCTCTGTGACCAGTTCAAAATGTGCCAAAAATCTCTTTCCTCTGATATTCACTAATAGTTTTACATTTTCTTGCATATGAGGAATTACCTACACCGTGAAGAGCTGCATCGGTTGCCCATGTGCCTCTGTCCTCGTTACGTATCTTGTTTGGCAACTTTACCTGTCCACTCCATCCGAGATAAGCTTCCCTTTTTTCTCTGAGAGGTTGTATTAATTTTTTTGTCTTCAATTGAGAGGGGCAAGAGAAGCCTTTCCATTTTCTTTCTGGTTTATGTGCTTCTCTCGATGTCTCTTCTGGACAGGATACCATGTATGTGTGATAGTGTAGGAGGGAGAGTGGTCGCACCTTCAATAGACAATGGAGCGATTGTCTTTCTGGCAGGCAGAAACACTTCCTTAAAAGGTCGTGGTGGCAGCCAATTGGGATCTTCATCAGGGTTGTCTTGTTCAGCACTGAAGTTGAACGGTATAAATCACCGTACTGAGTAGATGTTTCATCTGAAGGAAGTGCGTGCCCATCGATAGTTTCCTCATAACGTGGTCTTCAATCATCATAGATGCCTGTGGGTGGGAGAATGGATGAATCATCAGAAGTAAGTGCTTCTTGATGGAAGCGAGAAATACCTTGTTCCAGCCACTGAAGCGAATTGGAATTTTCTTCAGTGTTATCATCTTCAGAAGCTAATGATGAACTGTGCTGAGTAGATATTACTGCAGCTGCTGTTGGAAATGTTATTTCATTTGGCATTATTTCTGATTTTAGTTGGCCTGCATTGTGCCCTCCCACAATTTCCTTGTATCAATGGTAGTTTAGTAAAGTGTCTTGAAATATGCCAACATTTTCAATCTGACTTGTGTAGTTATCCACGTGGCAGGTTGCAACACCAGTATATCGGTGTTGCTTCTATGATGATCCAGAAAACGAGCGCAGGTATGTTGTAATAAAGGAATAGACTCAATAAAGTTTGGATGAGAAAATAAAAATGTAAAGCATAACTTTCAATTATTGTATCTTAAAAAGAAATATTTTCTCAAAATTGTATTATAATAACGCGATGTCTGCCACAGATTTTAATTTAGAAATAAAAACTTTTCTGAAAATAACACTTTTTTAGCAGGTTCATAAAACAAAACAAAAACTTAAAACATATTACATTTTGAATTAAAATTTTGTATTGATACCATGTATCTACAAAAAACATTGCTGCAAGTGTTTGCATTGATAAGATAATTAAATTAAGAAGTACACTATGTAGCAAGACTATTATTATTTTACAATGTTATAATAGCTCTTGCATAGCATTAGGCTTCACTATAATAACACTGAAAATATCTTACCTGTTGCACGGCCAAGAGAAACAAGCTATAAAATTTCAATACAGTTAAGAGGTGTCAACTGAATTTCAGTTTCACTCTATGATAAGAGGTAGCATTACTAGTATGATACCTACCTTCTGATTGGCTAAAGAAATACAAGCTATCAACAGAAAGCCCCATTTTATTTTTTTTTATTTTTCACAGCACTAACTCAATTTTGATAAAAATGTTGCGAGGTGTCAATACTTAACCCTTGATACGGCAGAGTAATGCAAAATAAGAATAATAAAGATCCTTGGCAGGGTTTTCAAAAGTGCTCGCTTAACCATGAACAGCGTGTAGTAGCGATGAGGAGGTTAGAACTGTTCCGGGCCAACCACCAGCACAACTCGTACAAGTTGGTGATAGAGTGGCTTGCAGATATTAACTATATTACAACCATCATGAAAAAATAGGAAAATGCACAAATGCACAACACTAGAAAAACCTTTGGTATAGATGAGTTTTCTTGTTGCGATATCTGTAACGTTAGTTGCCATGAACACAGTTGGCTTCATTCGTACTCTGTTGACCTTCTCACTTTATAAACATATTTTACAGTTTGGCCCATTAGTCTTTTAGAATTTGTAGTTAAAAAATAATTGGTTATGGTTTTATGTCTGTAGGGCTTGGAAAACATTTAAAAAGTAATTTTTAACCAACTCAATTAATCTTTACTTGTGATGTTTTTCAGAAATTTTGTAAATGTGAGAAGGGTAATTATCCAGAGTAACGGCTTTTCTGTATAAAAAACCCCCAAAAAGTGGTATATTTCTACTCTACTAGTTACGCAGAACACGAATATACTAGAGGCATTAACGTATGATTAATTTTGTAATATATGCCTACCTAACCGAACCTGANCCCCCAAAAAGTGGTATATTTCTACTCTACTAATTACGCAGAACACGAATATACTAGAGGCATTAACGTATGATTAATTTTGTAATATATGCCTACCTAACCGAACCTGACCTAACCCCTTGATGAGTGAATCACTATTTCACATTTTTAAACTAACCTAGGATTTTTGGGTTTTAAACTAACCTAGGATTATAGGGTGTTAATCTAACCTAGTATTTGTAGGGTGTTAATCTAACCTGCGATTATTGGGTTTTAATCTAACCTGCGATTTTAGTCTAATATAGGACTTTAGGAATTTAAAGGAACCGTAAAACACACCGGAAGAATATGAATTAGCTCACCTAGGTAGGCGGCTGGTACATGTCAACTGTCGTGCACCTTACCTCACTCGACAAAACACCATGATCTACTAAAACGTCCAAGTAAGACTTGCCATTTAACCAAATATTATGAACAGAAGCACTCGTTCTTGCACCCTCCATTCTTAAATCACAAGCCTTTGCACGGTCGGATTCGGACGTCGCAACTCACGTCTGCAACAGCACAACCGCACTGTCTCGCTTCTCAGCTGGAACTAAAATACAGTGATGTCTACAGACCCACAGCCAATAAGATGACTGCACGATGCACATTTGTTCACGTTAACAATGCATTACTTAACCAAAAATCATGGCGTCCGATGTAAACAAACTGCGAACTGCTCGTACTTTTAACTATTTTATTTAATACGTTCTACTTATTTTAACATTACGCCCTCCTGAATATGAACAAGGTAAGCTGTGCAGAACCCATTAATGCTACTTTTGTTGGTCTAGGACGTTTCCTTCAGAAAAGCCGCTACTCTGGATAATTACTGTGAGAAATACTCTTAAGAGACTGCAAACATGTTTGCATTAAAATTTTGGTTGTGTTAAGGTGTAGAAAAGTTTTCATCTGCAGTATATTTTTGTGGCAAAATTGTTTTGTATAGCAACTGTGTAAACTGTGTATAGTTTTGTACATTCCAATTTGTATGTATTTTCTACTACTAGAATATAATGCTGTATTTTAAGTGTAGGTTTTCATAGCCAGTTTTTAAATACATAACAGTATTTGGAGGTGTTAGCCATATCATCTGTTATAGGCTGTTCACGGCAAGTGAGCACTTTAGAGACCCTAGTTACTTTTTTCCTATCAGCCATTTTTTTTAATCAATGCTGCCATGTAAATAATAAACACAATGTATGTATTTCACCAAGACTCTAAAGTTAACGTCTAAGGCTGCAATGAAATATATTTACCATCTATTATTCCAAATGAGAGGGCTTCAAAAAGTGTTACTTTACTGTGAATAGACTATATCAACTGCCTTCAAGTCAGAAGCCAAGAATCGTTACTCAGTGCTCCCCATAGGCGTAGCTCAACTTGTTTACACGAGAGTTTACGCCGTACAAAAATGTCTGCTAGTAAAGTAACATCCTCTGTTTATTTTGACAGTGGAGAATTATTTTTATATTTCTGCTGTTTTTAAATGAAGGTTCTAGGTTTCTACATAATAGGTGTTTGGAGCTTTTACATTGTCACATATTTTGTATTAATATTTGTGCATTTACGTGTTAGTTACGGTGTTTAGCATATTTATATTTTCAAATGTTATTGTATACTTTGTTAATGCTGACCTGAGTAGCNNTTTTCCCTCCACATCATCAGGACGTTGTGGATGAGCTTGCTGTTAGATAGTCAACTGTACCTTATTTCCATCTTCTGTATAGTGAATGTGTAACCTGCAAAATTGTAATCCTTTTTTCATGTTGCTTTGTAAATGTCAACAAAGACAATTTTCTGCATTACAACTACAGTAGAACTACACTGCATTCGTTGTAGCAATAATATGCACCGTTGTGTTCTATACCAAATACAAGGTTAATATACCTGTTTAAAATGGATGTGTCGTGGCAGAATATGAATTTATACACGTTAAAATAATTCATTCTTAATATTTCTTTTTCGCTACTATTTCTGTTATTTTATACGTGGGTTTCAAGAAGCTTAAAAATTGTAGTAATCTTTTTAGTTATATTACATTGAAAAGAGGCTATCTGTGAAATTTCTGAGTCCGGTTAGGTAAACAGATGGAACTAATTCCCACAAAAATGCTTATGGCCCTTAATTGAATGTTACATACCAAAATTTAACATACTAAAAATATGTGCAAATATTATTGCGTGAAATAATATTTTTGAAATTTTGTCTGCTTATGTATTTACTGTTCCTAATGTAAAGAGCATGCCAATTTTGTTAGCTTTGTTCTTTGCTGTAGGTAGGTGTGATTTATATCTGAAGGATCCGACTATGTAATATCTTCAAAATTAATGACACAAATTGTTTACTGTGCCCTAGCGTCCTAGGTGATAATGCTGCCTACGGAAAACTTACTGCCAAAAGCCCATCATGCATTAGGAATGCCAGCAGACAGCGAGAATGTGAAGTCATTAATCTCTTGAATCCTATGCGTACCAACACTTAGACCCAGTTACGCCTAGAGTGGGCAAGGACCACACCAGCTGGGCCGAACATTTACCTACAGCCCTATTTACAAAGTCCACATTGCATATAGAGACATGTGCATGTGAATCCGCTTAAAATTAAAAGTGATTTGAAACAGAAAACATTGCAAGAGCATATTACTGCGATCGGCTCAATAGTGTTGCATAGAAGTGTGCAATCCTTCAGTTTCAAAGACAGTTGCTTATTTTGTGGTAATTTCTTAGAAACTTTGCCTTTTCTCTTTAAACTGAAAACTCGGAGCCATACTTTGACCTTTGTACCATTATTGCAGATACATCTATCTAAGCAGAGGGAATAGGGAATTTTGAAATGCACCTACAGGCAGTTCAACATATGCTGCCCTTGTTATTTCTGGCCATAATAATTATGCAAAATGTGCACGAATATACCTTTAACAAATGTGACAATTAAAGACAACAACTGCAGAAGTATACACAATGCAGAATATTGGTGACTTGACTGTGAGAAGGCATGACAATAAATGGTTAAGGGTCTGGACCGACACGTGTATCAAACAGATGCTTACGAGGTGTGATAAAAGTAGTATTGGTATGACATACGAAGGTACGACCTAAAGTCAACGTGTATCGTGGATTTTTAGCCATTCAAGATGCAGTGAAGTAGCATTTGCTACGAGTTGGCTTACCTGTTGGCTCAGTTTCTTACATCAATAACGAACAACATACAGAGACAGGATGGCAAGTGATTTCCAACACACAAAGGCAATGTTGGACATTTTTGAAAATCACAATCCATTCAATATTTGTTCTTTTCATTTAGGAAAAAAAATTTGTTTTATTACAGATAGAACAAAGTTAGCTGACATTACTGGAAAAAACATTAAAGATAAACTTACTGGCAACTATTTAAAAAGTGTGACTATTTTGGAATCAGACCAAGGAGTGACCAGGATAGTATTGGAAGAGGGTATTACGTATTATTGCAGGAAACACCCATCATATTGATACCAGTCTTCCGATGCAGAGGATACTCGTTTGCCTCTTCTTGAATAAGGTCTCGTAAGATGCAAGGGAATACTTCAGTTACGAATTATCCACCTCACTACTTTTTCTTTATTTGATCTTCGTTTAACTTCCATCTGATTTATGCATTATGTACTTCTTTTCTAAATTATTTATTACACTACTGATTGGCAAGCACTTCCATTTGTGTACATTTGCACAAAGCCTAAATAAATATATCTATATATATAAACCACTATTTGCTTGTCGTATTTATGCAAGCCCACTAATTTCTTGATACATCATTTTTATTTATGCATTAAGTATTTTTCTCTTACTGGACTCAAGTGCTGAAGCACAATAACAAAATTGTACAACTCTGCTGTACTCAATAAGATAACATTTCTGACACGACTTACCACAGGTTCACTACTGAAAGGACGCTCATCATAGTTGGTTCTAATGATGTGCACAACAAGAGAATTCTTTTCAAATCGAAGGATTTGCCACAGTAATCACAAATATACTTGTTACCGCACTGGTCAGTTGATAATGGAGCGACACGAGGCCTTTGTGTTGTTGGAACTGATTAGTCGGGCAAGCACACAACTTCAGTGTGTTTCAAACACTTACAATCTGTTGAAACCACACCACATAACTTGCAGACAAAGTCGTTTCTGTAATGTTGTCATTTTCATGTATAGTCTCACTATCTGTCACTTTCTTCACTGCAATACTCGACTTCAGCTCCCTAGGATCCTGTTGCGCAACTAGCCTCGGAAACAATACTCGCATTCCTGGTTATTGCTACTGTGTGTGTCGAACACTGCGGCTCCTAGAGGAGAGCCTGCATTGGGTTCTATAACTTCATCAAATATTTCAATTTCATCTTTAATTCCAGCTTTACCTTTCTTCGAGACTATGTTTCAAGTTTTAAACCTGTTATGTAGAACTTGAAATTACTTGTTACAGCGTACGAGGGCTGTACTGTATCTCGAAGCTCATTTAATGTACTGTGTCTCCCCTCTTGCTCACTTGTGGGTGGGGGGTTGAACAGAAATTGTCGTGGGTGATTCAAACTTCCCGCGGTTCTGCGTGGGGACTCTACCCAGGCATTCCTTCCCCTCAACACCAGCTACCCCTTCTTCTCCTCCTCCAGACTTGCACAGTACCTGACTCGTCTGGCCAGCGTTCTGGGAGTATATAGCTTCTGCCACTTCTACTTGGCCACTTGGAAGGCCCTGTAGTGTGTCTACTTGTGTCATTTGTGTGTTGGAGATCGACCATCGTGGCAAGGCAGGTGTGATGAGGTGTCTGGCTTTCAAATTATGTTTCTGTCCCTGCCTTGGAAATTCCATCTGGTTGTAACTGTGCACCTAGGCTTTTTCTTGGTTCTGTGTTGGGACCAAGCTCAAGTCCACCGTGTGAAAGGCTCAGAAAATGTTGTGGATGATGCATAGTCGCACATGTATGATGCATTGTCGCACATGTATGATGCGAATGACTTTGAACAGCCTGAAAGGTGAATAACTAACTGCCTTTGTAGCTCCCACTGAATGCCTATGTTAAAATAAGAAATGAACAAAAGGCAGATGCATTTTTTTCAGTTACGTTGGGTGATCTGCACAAGGTTTGGACGTTCAATACCGGTTACATGATGGGTTTTTGGTGTGCACTGGCTAGTCTGGTAAATCGCACAAAATTGTTGTACCAGAATGTCTTCGTAAAATTTTAGTTGAATATTTCCATTCCTCTGTATTTGGAGGACACCATGGTATTCAAAAAACACAACAGAAAGTACTTATTAACTTTTTCTGGCCCAGTTTGAAAGAATACGTGGTAGCGTTCATTAGGACGTGTGAAGCTTGCCAACGTTGCAAATCAGTGTGTAATGAATACACAGGTTGACCTTCACACTGTAAATACGCCTCAGTTCATTTGGGAATCTGTTACACTTTAATATTTTTATACAGTTGGTACAAACAAAACGACAAAATAATTGTATCCTGATCTTGCTAGACACCTTTTCTAACTTTCTCATGTTGTGTCTATTGCATGACATGAAGGCTATTACCATTGTAAAAACTCTTACAGGAAGGATATGCAGTTCTTTGGAGCTCCAGTTAACGTGACAGATGCCATCTATTTCCAGTCCAATCTTCTTAAATATGTGTGTTTCACTTGGTCTACGAAACGTGTCACCAGTAGTCCACATTTTCAAAAAAGGGAACCAGGTAGCACATTTCAACTGCAATCTGAAGACGTCTTTGTCAATATTTTACAGAGCTGGGATGAGGAAATCGACCTTGTCAATGTAGGCTTTAATTATACCCAACATGGCTCCACCCTCTCCGCGCCAGCCTGCTGCTTCCTTGGCAGGAACCTAAGTCATCCCCTCCTCAAAATTCGGGGGTATCCCTTTGCCCTCCTCCCATTTTGACGAGGTTGCCGGACAACGGCTGTTTCGAACTGTTCGTGATCGCTTTTTGCAAGCTTACAGGAAGTTGCTACACACTATAATGCAAGTAGAAGTAGGTACTACATAATGTAATACTGGCAAAGTATACTCAGCTAGTGGGAGGAGTGAGGCAAACTAACTCACCTTGAGCGGCCAAGACGTTCAGTATAAGAATGTGTAAAATAATGCTTATTCGCATCAAGAAAATATAACTACAGGAAACTATAATGTCATTGGTGTTTTTTGTAGGATTCTAGTGCAAGTAGTATTACATGCTATGTATTGTAAAATATCTACAGTTGTCTGCTCCAGTTCACTACTTGGTTACTATACTATGACGTTTGTATGTTTACCTTTCTGTTTTAGTGGGTGTGGTTTTCTTCTGAATGTGCAAGAAACATGTTACATCTTGTACATGTATGCAATTTTACTGTACAGTGTATCAGCACTCTTAAGAAATACAAAAGTGAATAAACAAATGCTTTAAATGATGAAGAAGAAAGACAAAACTGTCCACAGGTCGTGTTCAAAATGAAGACTACGAGTTACTGTACATACTTCCAGTCTGTCTATGAAGATTGTCGCACGTGTAGCATTTCAGAACACGCAGCTGTCATGCAGGGTTTCATATCTTCTGTTTTGGTCTGTATGTCCTTGTAGATGGTGTCTTTTACCATTCCCCATTGAAATATATCTAAAGGTGTCAGGTCTGGTGAATGGGCAGGCTGACTTACATTTTGTCCTGTTGTCTCGAACTTGGAATTGTTTCAGTGTGCACGGGTAGGGGATCGAACAATTTATTTTGTCTCTGGGCGTGATTCAAACTTCCCTCATGGCGGCTCTACCCCTAGGCATTCCTTCCCCTCGGAACTAGTTACTTCTTCTCCTACTTCTCCTCAGGACCTGTACAGTACCTGACTTGTCTGGCCAGCGTTGTAAGAGTGCATGAAGTCTGCCACTTTGGAAGGGCATGTAGTGTCTCTACTTCTGTAATCTGTGTGTTTTAGGTCGACCCTCATCTCAAGGCAGGCATGATGAGGTGTCTGGTGGTTCGTGTTTAAACTCAAGTAATTTCCCTTGCAAATAATGTTTCGGTCCCCGTCTGGAAATTCCGTCCGTCTTCAACTCTGTTCCTTCGTTTTTCATGTTTCTGTCTCGTGATCAAGCCCTAACTTCCCCTGCTGTGACCGATACCTGCAAACGAGTGATATTGGGGACTATTTGCTCCGCTCCGTCAGGTATTGGCGGCATGTTCCACCATGGACGGGTCCTACCTTATCTCTCGTGATACAGTGGCTACACAGCTGGTATTGATCGGTGCTCATGCATTCATTTTTTTTTTCTTTTGTAAATTCTACCATTTTGTAATCCAGCAGGCAAATGTAGCATGCTGGGCTACCTCCACACAAATGCCAACATTTGTAGCATTGGAGAGACTTAGTGGAAATAACCACAAGCATTCCACAAATAGAAAGCTCTGGGGATCTGCTTGTGTAGGTGTGACCCCAGTGTAACAGTAGAAGCAAAGTGGCAGAGCCAAAATTCCCACCTTAGCACGCTAGCACGTACATTATTATTATTTCTAGTACATACCGCTATAAGTGATGTGATTTAAAAAAAAAAAAGCAAGGAAATTGGTAAATAAAATAAAAATTTAAAAATTGTGTGACTAATTATTATTTTCCCATTTCAACAATAGTAATAAACAAAGAATAAACTTTTCAACAGCATAATCACAATAAATGTGATTGTTCTGTTCTTTGATTTTGAGTAAGTAATGTTAATTTCTGTGTATAATATTAAAAAAGAACTTAATTGTTGTGATCCCACAAGAAAAAAAGTATTTTAAAATAGAGAATTGCAAGAATGTTTCCAGACATACAACAAAATTTGGGTTATTTTTCTAATTGGAAGAGTTCAGAAAGGCTGCAACCTGATTGCTGTTTTTCATGTGCATGCTAAAAAAAAGGTGGTGGCTGGACTTTCCTGAGATGTGGCCCGGCCCATCTTCGGGAAATCTCCCTTGACAATGCCAGCTAGGTGTTGCATCCTCTTTTTAAAAAAAACCGGCATCAGGGATGAAGACGATGCAAGGCGGCTTCAAAGAAAAACTGCCATGCCTNGCTGCAACCTGATTGCTGTTTTTCATGTGCATGCTAAAAAAAAGGTGGTGGCTGGACTTTCCTGAGATGTGGCCCATCTTCGGGAAATCTCCCTTGACAATGCCAGCTAGGTGTTACATCCTCTTTTTAAAAAAAACCGGCATCAGGGATGAAGACGATGCAAGGCGACTTCAAAGAAAAACTGCCATGCCTCGGAAGCGAGGTAGAGAACTGACCTCACTACAGCATTTAAAATTTAGTCGCGCCACGAGTTGAAAGCAAAAAGGAAGTAGGGCACGTTCCGATAATACCAGTCGCTTCACGAAACCAGTGATACTACCCTGTTTCGTAATGCAGTATATTACATTAATGCCATAGATTCTTTATAGAATTATATTGGCAGAAAAGAATTTAAATATGAAATTCAATACAGGATATTTCATTATGAAATTCACAATTCGTTTTTCATTAAAGTTATTTCAATTGATTGCGCAATAGCTTAACCAGATCAGAGTAATTGGTCACTTATAAATTAAAAATTAACGAAATCTTGGAATGTTGCGAGATAAATAAACAAAATTAAGGACACATTGACAAAAATATTATCTAACCTTGCTTTAAGATAAAAATGAAAAATGTAGCTAGGTGCTGGAAGTGAACACAAAGGGCTTTGCCATGAAAACTAACAAAATATTTCCAGAAAGGGAATGCAAGGTTATAAGGACTTGGTTAAAAATGGCACAAAATACGCATGTTACACATTGCCATATTTTTTTAGGGGTTAAATATATGCAGTTAGGCATACCNATATGAAATTCAATACAGGATATTTCATTATGAAATTCACAATTCGTTTTTCATTAAAGTTATTTCAATTGATTGTGCAATAGCTTAACCAGATCAGAGTAATTGGTCACTTATAAATTAAAAATTAACGAAATCTTGGAATGTTGCGAGATAAATAAACAAAATTAAGGACACATTGACAAAAATATTATCTAACCTTGCTTTAAGATAAAAATGAAAAATGTAGCTGGAAGTGAACACAAAGGGCTTTGCCATGAAAACTAACAAAATATTTCCAGAAAGGGAATGCAAGGTTAAAAAAAAAACTTGAGTGCCTAAAAATGGCACAAAATACGCATGTTACACATTGCCATATTTTTTTAGGGGTTAAATATATGCAGTTAGGCATACCCCACTGCTGGAATGTTAAATGTTTCAAATGGTGAATAACTTCACTAGATCGGGTGTATACTCCATTAAATGATGATAAACTCCAGAGTGGGGTGGAACAACATAAATGAAGCATGTTTCAACAGGAAATAAATTGTCAAACGTCCATAGTACACTTTCTAATGGCAGTGATGCAACCATGGTGTAATTAGGCAACAGGTAGTGCATTTAAATTACAATTTATTTAAATATTTTAGCATAAGGCTCACAGTATCTGCTGCTCAGGGCTAAAGCATACTGCAGCGTGTAAAGCTCTCCGACATGGCATTGTTAGTGTCGACTGCTCTCCTGATCTGTGCAATAAGCTCGTGACAAGTGTGGCCCCACAGCCAGAGGGCAGGTGCCCCATCATTATGTAACCACATCGCCTCACGAGAATAAAGGAACATTCTGGTAACAAGTCTTGCAGGAACTGGAGATACGTTGAGACCATGCAGTATCAGGCTCACATGCTGGTAGTACACCAGGTGCATATCCACCTATGCACATTGCCACTGCCATTAGGGAGTCACCTTTGGATGTTGGAAAATTTGTTCCTTAATTGAAATATTTTCTATTTATAAAAATTATGCCACTTTGGTGTTTACCATTTATTCGCGTACATCCTGCATATTTTGGGCAGCAGTGATGCATTGAGTATTTATTGTACATCTGAATGGCATTTAACTTCCATCTGCTGTATTCATGTTGTATTGACGTTTCACTTCCCTTTTACATTATGTATTTTTTTATTCTAATCTATTAATTGCAAGTCTGATTGGTGATCTTTCATTTGTGTACATTTGCACTAAACTTAAATAAATGTATGTATGAACCACTATTTAATTGTCTTATTTATGCAAGGCCACTGTAATTTATTGATAACTTATTATTTTTCTATTACTGAACTTCGTGATGCTATCACTACAACGTACAGACAACTTACGGCAGCTGTGTTAGAGAAAATAGGTTATAGGGGTTGAAAAGTGCCTGGTTTTTATATGAGAGATCAAATTACTAAAGTTTGTAACGAAAAGCAATTGCATTAAAACTGAACACTGCAAGTTTTCAGGGGTTGTTTACCATTAGTCTCTCATATTGTATATGTTATAGGATATTTGCGTAGGTTGCCAATTCATTTAATATAAATTTCAAATTCAGCTTTATTATCAGAGTTAAACAATATACAATATAATCTTTGGTTATCTTAATAGCTTAGTTTCGTAGAGATCATGTGCAAGAATGTTTCATTTGTTTCTAGACAATATCCACCATTACAATTTTGTTTGTCATTTTTCATGTATTCCCTAGATCGGAAGTATTGAAGGTTTATTAAACAAATGCACGAAAGAAAATATACTAGTCTCGTCATTGCTGGTTGGCAGAGAGATGTGTAGTCAGACGACAGCCAATCAGAACAGGAGACAACATAAGTAGGCAGATGTAAAATAGAACTAATTTTTTTTCTTCAGAACAATTCTCACCACCTCCAAGAATGGACATGTTGACATATCCCGAAAATTTGGTAAATATATTTTCCATGAAAGTCTGGTGGGAAATTATTTTTCAGAATAAAAATTGTTTGAGCTATTTTGGTGTTATTTCTGTGTTCTATAACACACATGTGAGAGGGCCTACATGGCCCTAATCGTGCCAGCATAAGTAAATAATAAATAAATGCAAGTCAACGTACCTATCAGTATTAATGGTTTCATATAAATATAATGCATACAAAGTTTGCCACCAACCGTCGTACGTAAACAAACTTGTGTGTGCATTCCTAAAATAAATAACTGCTCATTCCAATAAATGGTATTTCCATTTCGCTAACGGTATTTTATCTGCCGTCCGTCGCTTTAAAAGTGAAACACTTGTTATAGAAACGAGAAGTAGGCCCTATATATTTTTAAAACAAAATTAGTCTGTATTGATACAATGGCATTCAGTTGTGNTATAGAAACGAGAAGTAGGCCCTATATATTTTTAAAACAAAATTAGTCTGTATTGATACAATGGCATTCAGTTGTGCGTGAATGAACACTTGCCTCTGCGCATATTTTAGCGGCTGAATTAATGCACACTGCTCATAAGTATTAAGAAAGTTACGTTTGCAATTTCACGCCCGTATTCGCTGTGAAGGGAGTCTTACTTTTCACGCACCTCTTAACTTTGTTTAATTTTACGAACTGCTAGTGAGCATGTTTTCTCATCTGCCGGAAACATTGTTAGACCAAAAAGAATGTCGCTTGTATCAGATCATGTAAAGGAACTGGTTTTTCTGCATGAAAATTAAGTTATTTAAATTATTTGTTGAAAATTTCAGTGTAAAGGAACTATTAAGTATTTGTGTTGTAGTGTCAAAACTGAACCGTATGTATTGTAATAGTATATATTTTTATTGTGAATTGCATAGTTTGATATAATACATAAATCTTACGTTTGTATTTGTAAATGTCGTTAATTTTCTAGTGTATCTACAAATTCCTGATCCCGTTGTGTTTCCCGAGGGAACTTATTTTTCCCGCCCAGTTCTAATTATAATTAAATGTTGTAAACGGCACCCCAACGTATTAATGGCAGAATTGTATATTGTCTGAAATGTAACGTGTGGGGGGGGAAAGTTGTAAAATGATTACGCTTAATAGAATTGTTGCAAGATGTTTAAAATTTTATTCATCAATATGTTTTGAGAAGATGTACATTGCTTAATTTGTAAGAGAAGAGTGAATTATTTATTGAATTTGTTTGATAATTTTCTACTTTCGTGTGAGAAGAGGAACAAAAAAAATNTAAGAGAAGAGTGAATTATTTATTGAATTTGTTTGATAATTTTCTACTTTCGTGTGAGAAGAGGAACAAAAAAAATAAAATTGGTGAAAAGGATTTTGACTTACTAATTTCAACGTAAATATTATCACTGAAGTAATTTCTATATATCTGGTTCAACTGAAATGTTACAAACTGTGCGGACAGGGAAGAGGCGCTTGCAATGCCATCACAAGCTAAAGCAACAACAATTATTTANAGAGGCGCTTGCAATGCCATCACAAGCTAAAGCAACAACAATTATTTATTCTATGCTACATGCAACTATAAGTAAACAAAAATTATTACATAGACACTTAATAGATGTTGATAATCAGAGAATTCAAGTGTAAAAACATGTTAACTTTGAACTAAAAAAAAATTTAGCAGTTCGTCTGCTAAAAGTTTTCAAACATATATAAACTCCCATACATCATGCTTAATAAATGTGGCAACAGGGCTTGGTAATACTCGCGCTCCAAGTTTTGAAGGAAATTGTAGTATAAAATGCACAACTGTTATGTTATGAAATATAATATGTGCAGAGAATTACGATTCTTGAGATGAAATACCACCACGGACAATGGAACCTTGGCAGCAGATATCTTTCCTAAAATTTAAGATTGATTGGCAGTGCTCGGTTATGTTCACAGGCTGTCCACCTACAGGGAAAAGTCCGGCAGATGTAAATAATTGCTACTTTGCAAAAGTTGTTAGTTGTGTGAATAGAGGATATTGTAATTGTGAGCATATGCATTATAAAATTATAAAGCTTGTGAACTGGCAATTGTACATCTTTGCCAATTGATGTAGGACCTATACGAACAAAATAATTTATTTGTGTGTTTGTGTTTGGCACTCTTGAAGTCAATAACATGCACGGCAAGAAAGATCGCTGCTTGCTTGGCCTGCTCCAGTGTCATTTTAATCCAACTTCACTGGTAGCATATTATTTTCTGTCAGTGCTGGAAAAATACAGTATTAGTAAATTGAACAGTTCCTGAAAATAACAATTCTGCCTGGACAAGTCAGGGGATTCCAAAATTGAATTTCAGTGGATATTCTGTATAAGTACCATTATAGACCAGATTATGAATTATGTGAACTTCAAGCAGGTATACTTGATAAGAAAAATCACTTCTTAAAGGTGTTTTGCAGAGATTAAAGCAGTGCGTAAAATGCAAGCGGACACTGCATCAGCAGCATCCCCCCCCCCCC
>NQII01001401.1:466593-507636 GCA_002778355.1 Clitarchus hookeri
TATATGCTAGGCACCCTGGTTTGTATTATTATTATGCCATTACATGATAGGGTTGCTACTAAAAGTTATGTAGAGACGAGTTGACAAAGACTGCACTTCACATTTGATATGTGTACACACACACACTTAAGACCTCGGACACGTCGCATATCTGAAGACAGATAACACCTGTAAGAAACCTTTTGCACTAGTACACTCTGCAACTTGAAAAACTTAATATCTTGGTCAAACACACACAATACATGCTAAATGTTATTGCAAAAAAAAAAATTTAACATTATTTTTGTAGAATAAAGTATTTATTGAATAAGCAAATTTATAAATGTAGCTGCAGCAAATTACATTGATGTCCAACAAACACTGTGAGCATAACTGGACGCGCACGTTGGAAACTTGCATCTTCAACACTTGGCTAAGTACATTTCAGGTACACACGAGTTTGAGTAGTGGACTTCAACAAGCACAGTGGCCAGGTGTAGGGTTGTGCAAATGTCACATTTTCCCCCACAAAATGGAAATGAAAAATAAATTACTAATTTTCATGACATGAAAGTGACTCATTTGGAGAGCTATCATAAATCTCAACATTTTAACAAACTCAGCTTAAAATGTGAAATCACACTATTCAAAATATAACTTCTTTTTATAAACATCTAAAAACTTTTAATGAAACTTGAAGAGTTTTAAATACAAAACTTTTAGAATGTCATAATTGAATACTACACATACTAGTATTTTCGCTAACCTAAACAAAAATTAGATAAGCACTCTTTATTCCTTAAACTCACAAACTTACATTATTATTATTTTTTTTTTTTGTTATAGTGTTCGTAAACTGAGTATTTACACAACAAAACGTGTAGCAGAAATATGACTTGAGGAGTGANTTTGTATTATTATTATGCCATTACATGATAGGGTTGCTACTAAAAGTTATGTAGAGACGAGTTGACAAAGACTGCGCTTCACATTTGATATGTGTACACACACACACTTAAGACCTCGGACACGTTGCATATCTGAAGACAGATAACACCTGTAAGAAACGTTTTGCACTAGTACACTCTGCAACTTGAAAAACTTAATATCTTGGTCAAACACACACAATACATGCTAAATGTTATTGCAAAAAAAAAATTTAACATTATTTTTGTAGAATAAAGTATTTATTGAATAAGCAAATTTATAAATGTAGCTGCAGCAAATTACATTGATGTCCAACAAACACTGTGAGCATAACTGGACGTGCACGTTGGAAACTTGCATCTTCAGCACTTGGCTAAGTACATTTCAGGTACACACGAGTTTGAGTAGTGGACTTCAACAAGCACAGTGGCCAGGTGTAGGGTTGTGCAAATGTCACATTTTCCCCCACAAAATGGAAATGAAAAATAAATTACTAATTTTCATGACATGAAAGTGACTCATTTGGAGAGCTATCATAAATCTCAACATTTTAACAAACTCAGCTTAAAATGTGAAATCACACTATTCAAAATATAACTTATTTTTATAAACATCTAAAAACTTTTAATGAAACTTGAAGAGTTTTAAATACAAAACTTTTAGAAGGTCATAATTTANTTTTTATAAACATCTAAAAACTTTTAATGAAACTTGAAGAGTTTTAAATACAAAACTTTTAGAAGGTCATAATTTAATACTACACATACTAGTATTTTCGCTAACCTAAACAAAAATTAGATAAGCTCTCTTTATTCCTTAAACTCACAAACTTACATTATTATTATTTTATTTTTTTTGTTATAGTGTTCGTAAACTGAGTATTTACACAACAAAACGTGTAGCAGAAATATGACTTGAGGAGTGAAACACAAGGGCTGTGGAGAACACCACTTAGGTGCACTTGTTACAATATCTTGCAGTGAGCACCAACACATCTCAAGTCTGCATTAACTGCTACCAACATTTCCGACACTTCGCAATAGGGATTGGCCGTCATGTACAGAGAAGGATATTCACATATCAAATTGTGTTCTCTCATACAACAAACTGCAAGTGACTTGGAAAATACTACAGTAAGAAAAAACTTCATAACCCTAATTATCAACTTCTGAAGTAGTTAACAATTGTAAAATCTCACATACTACCAGCATATCAATGTGTGTATATCCAATATTCATATCTATGTAATTTTTTGACGTCCTGCATTCTGGTAAAAATGTCAATAGTGTGCAATTACCTAATAAGACTACTTAGACCATGTTCCTTTTGCTACTGACAGTGCCGAGGTTACCGATCAGCAGAAAACTATTTAGGCAGGAATTCAGTCGAAGGCTTGTTTGGAAAAGAAGTCTTCACATACGCAATGCTTCTTTTTCAAGCGTTACATATTTGACCAATGAATTTATAAACAGCTTCTGGACAAAGTAATTCTTATAGGAGTATTAGTTGATCGAAGCAAGCTTTACTTCATAAAGTAGCCAAATAAGTATCTTTATAATATCAGTACCAACATAACATAGGTAAAAAAAAAAAAAGCCATTCTATTTACAGCAGTCACCCAGACCAAATAAATTTTGTATGTGAGCATTTAATTTTTTTATTTTTCATGGGTATTTTGAATTGCTTTAATTTGTTTTATTACGCATTTGAGATTAAAATAATTGTGTGTTATAAAATAATTTTTCGGAAGTTTACTAACCGTGGTATAAAAAACCGCACTATTTGTACACTTGACGAATATATAAATGATAATGTGTATGTTGTTTTGATGGCATCTCAGTCAAGTCAATTTGAAACCTACAATACTTTGTAATCATAAAATTCTGTACATNTTGAAACCTACAATACTTTGTAATCATAAAATTCTGTACATTTACATCCAGCGTCAATAATCGCAGTTCCGCGAACATTATCAATAGTTGCATCGCGTGCTACTGTCCAGCTCTGCTTCAGAACTCTTATTGCAAACACGTCCCATTATAACCTAGCAAGTTTCAGCAAGTTTTTCTTGGTATTTTTTGTAATAGAAATGATAGTGTCCCTGTCTTGTGCACTGAAATTTGTGTTGCGATTTCTTAACTACCCTTTTGTCAGAATCAAAGCTAAAATGTTACCAAAATACTCCATTAGGTATAAAAATCTGTTTGATTTAGTGTAATGAATGTTGTGCAATAATAATTATTACATATGTCATTTTTCGTTAAGAACTTTCATCTGCAATTGTTTTATATGAAAGCTGAGGACTGTCTTCATGTCGAATCTGAATGTGCTGCAATTTTGTATTAAAATATTTGTCTATTTCCTTATTAAAAACACCTGAATCTGTGATTATATTACAAATAAGAAACACATTCAAAATAGTTTGTTGGCTCATACTTATGCATTGTAAGGTACTTCATATACAAATTTTTCAAATTCATCCTAGTAACCAAAATCCATTGTACGCAAAGGTAAAGAAAAGAGGTTATGCTTTCACATCAAAGTGTGTAGGATTTTAATTTTCCCATTTGTACCATGTAATTATCTCAATTATATTCCCGTTTCTGTAAAATATTTTAAGGAAATAACATTTGGAATGAAACAATCTCGTCTATAACCTAGACGTAATATAAATATTCAGTGCCTAAAAGTTCACAATGAAGCAGACTTGGTGAACTACTAATATATGTGAATAAGCAATGTTTGTTTGATTATGAATACAGTCGACACTCATTGTACCGATAAACCGTATCCACAGTTAATTTTCAGTGGTCCCTGCAAAACTCCTATATAAATAATGATAAAGCTTACCGCTCGTATTGTTTATCGGATGTTGCATCAATCAAATTATATTTCTATCCCATCACCTAAGATTTCCCACAACAATCGTTTTTAAGCTGGTATATGCAAACGTCTCGTAACTTGGTGTGAAATACGTCACACGTGCCGCCGTTTATCACTGTTCTGCGGCGCGTTGTTAACGTGTCTGTCTTCCCAGCACGTCTGCAACATGCGAGTCTGTTTTGATACCTCCCCTTAAGACTTCTGGCGAGAGAGGAAGTGGTTATCTAGCAACCAGCATGGCGACCTTGCATCCTCTCTCCCCCTCCTCTATGTCTCAGCTGTGCACCTTTCACCTCCCCTTACACGCCTTCGAGAGGGTAAGCTGTTGTCTAGCAAAAGAAAAGCACGCCCTCTCTCGGATGCACGTGCTTACCTTCACTTTCACTCACTCGATATACCTGGCGATCATAGAAATGATCAAGATTATCTGTTGCTCAAAATAGTTTCACCTATCATCACTAGTATTTCAAAGCAAATGGTTTCGCCTGAAAATGTTATGCAATGCATTTTAATGAGAAATTATTATTTGCAAAGATGTTTTATTTTGTTAGTAAAACTCATTTTTCCCCCGTAACGTGTGGTCTTTAATAGGCATGATGACAGTAACAAAGAAATACAAAAATAATGCTTTTAATTATTAGAATAGATAACAAAGATCGTAAAAAATATACGTAATTTCACATTAATTGTGAGATTAATATTATATTATTAAAATAAAAATACGAAATACGACAATCCGCCATGTTTTGTGAAACACCAATCACAGCGTATTACGTCACGCCTCATTTGCCTATTGTAAACATCATTGAGTTTCATAGATTTCATTCGAACTTTTCCTGTGTTAATCAATAACTCTGTTGTTTCAACAATCAAACTGTCCAGTTTTGAGTATCCATATCCCAAACCAAGGAACGTTAACGATGCATCAAGGATTTATCAAGGCAAACAGCTCTAATTTGCCGAGAGTAGATTTGTTGATGCTGGGAGAATTTCTTGCATCAAACAAAGACTTTTGCTCAGCAGAATTTCGAAATGTGAAAACTTCCATGTCAGTACCTACATTAACAATCTTAAATAACAATAATTTAAAAGTCTAAAACACGTAAAATTGCTTTTTAATATGCACTTTATGATAGGTTAGAGGTTATGTTAGCGAAATGTTGTTTTTAAACTATATCATGAACCTAATTACATGTTGCTTTCTTTATTGATTCAAGGCTTTCGAAGGCTTTTGTATCTCAATTTCTAAGCAGTCAATAATGCAACTTACATGGTGATATTTATGCCTAAAAGCCATGGGTAATTTATTTTTTATTGAATCTTTGTCTAATTTAACAATAAAAGGACGCAATAGACTAGCTATTAATGGAATGTTTTTCATAAATATTTTGCTAGCATAAGTTGAACTCATAGAAAAATCATCTTTCTCACTTTCTTCAACTATTCTCTTTCTTCGTTTATTGAGAATATATGGTCGTTGTACAGTATTTGAAGTGCGTTTTCTTCGATCTGGTTGGCATTCAAATTTAGTGGGAACACACCCAGGTTTCATGCGCACTTGTGACACTGAACCCATCACAAGATACTGAATATAATTATCCATATCATTTGGCAACTGTAACGAGAATAAGAACCTGTTAAAATAACCAGTGGTGGAGGAGAACAATAAATAAATAATTGAATCCTAACCTCTAAAGTGATCGACTTTTAAAAGTACATAGGTACTTATTGTTCAGACAAATGACAATTTCTCCAACCACATCAAGTACACACTATTATAATCGATAAAGGTATAAAGGAAAAACGTACATCAAAATGGTCTTCACAGAAATAAATTGAAGAATTAGGCGATACAATTGCAGGGTCCCGCCGTGCAAGATTTAACCACTTATTTCTCATTGTTTTGTTGTTTGGAACGTAAACGAAAACCTTGTTGGGAGTTTTTATCGATGTGTTAGTACATTTAGGCACTGCACACCACTTATACACTTTAGAATTCATTTTAAAACACAAAATAACTTAATTTGTCTGACTATTGTCGAGTATTTGTTACTGGTTGAGGTTTGTTTACGCGAGGCGTGACGTCACAAGCCGGCGCCATGACGCTTTAAGCGTTTTAGCGCGAAATTTAAAATAACTATTTTAATGGCTAATTATTGCTATTAAACCTTAATTTCCTGGAAAAATTATAGATTTTTAGTAAATAGTGGAAGCGTAAGAACATTATTTAATGTATTTTAAAAAATTGTCATCATGCCTATTGTATCTGGCATAACATGATTTTAAAACATAATATTAATTTAACTCAATGGAAAGCATCTTTACAAATAAAATGATATGCCCAGAAGCATATACTTGACCTCCCGGTGTTACCAAAAATTGTTTGAACATCAAGCAACTTGTATTACCAAGCATAAAGTTCACTTTCAGTAGCTTCTTGGGGGAGAGGGGAGGAACTGGAGGATTTATATTAATTTATCCCAATAGACACACATATTTTGAATAAACTGATATCCTGTATGGACCTGTAGACATCTGATAATGGGTAAGCCCCGAACCCGAGTGCAGCGTAACTTGCGACAGGTGTGTGTGTGTGTACGGGAAAATCAGAGGACGTGATTTCAAATAATTAATTATTACAATAACGTGAAGAGCTAAATTTTAATTGCCTAATTTATTCATATGTGTTGCAAATTTTGCAAGCTTTTTGGCAGTGAAATAATGAATCACTTTAAAAGACATATTTGCCTCATGCGCACAGTGTTGCCAATTTATAGCGGCGTGGAGGGATACAATTTCACTCCGCCTGCTGCCGTGAACACACTGCCTGATCGATGATCTCTCCACGCGCTCTAATCCGATCGAGTGCATGCGGGACATTCAAAATTTGCCTTACATTTGTTGTCATATTATTTTCAATTTCAGAGGGTTTGGAAGTTTTAGGTCTGCTTGCATTTGGTGTTTGATTACAATCAATTATAAACAGTATTTTGAGATGTTATATCCTTATTTAAACGAGTTGATGTGAAATGTTTTTTAATGTATTATTTACAGTAGTACTAATACAGTAATACTTTTTTTTTTTACATTTCCATTTTTAGTGTGCGTGTTTGCTAAATTTTATTCACAGATAATGTATAGCTCTCTTTTATACTGAAAATGAAGTATAATAAGGTCAAAGAGTGTATTCAATTGATGCAAATATCTACTGAAATCCTGCATGTATGGAAGTTTTTTGACAGTCCCCTGAAAAACGGTAGATAGGAAGTCGACTGTACTTCAGAAATAAGTAAAACTTATTTTGAAACTATGAATTCTTAACTACGAGTTACTTGGAGTATTGCTTCGAGCTATCTAAATAAGCAATATTTATATCTGGCACTATGAACTGAAAATCATACTTTGCACAAGAGTAAGTAATTCTTGTTTCAAGTATTGCTCGTAAGCAGACTATGAATTCCACCCATAGATACGCCAACAGCCAATCAGTGGTCCCAGTGGCGGGACACTCGTCAGCAGTGGAAATAAATGGCGTAAAAAAATAATATGGGTATTCAATTCAGAATAAAACATTTAAATACTAACTGTCAATCTCTTTGCATCCTCTGCAGATAACAACAATAAAGTTTCTTGGTTATAAATACAGTTATTTTTCGGTGGTACCGGCAAAGTTTCTATATAAATAATCATAAAATTTTCTGCTTTTATGGTTTATCGGATATTGCATCGATTGAGAAATCTTTTGGTTCTGTCACTTTGTATTTCACGCCACAATAGTTTTTAAGGTGGTTGTTTATACAAACGTCTAATAACTGGATGTAAAATATGTTCAGCACACCGCTGTTTATCATCACTGAGGAGCGGTGCTCTCCAGTTCAGGTGATGGTGTCTGTGAGTCCGGCAGTTAGGTGCAACCTTGCTCCTCACCTTACACGCATCACATGAGGGGAAGTGGTTATCTAGCAACCAGTGTGGTGTCCTTGCATCCTCTCTCTCCCCCCTTACATACTGGCAAGGGGGAGGGGCAGGAATTGAGACTACATGTGGGCGAATCAGCTTAAGAAAATGCATGGAGGAACCCCATCCACCCCTCATCACTGGTCAATGTGGAGAAAGTTCAGAGGGAACGACGGACATCAACAGAAACAGGGCAGAAGAAAGAGCGCAAAGCATGCGACACGCTGCTAGTAGTACAGGGACCACATAGAACAGAGCACCCGGAAAGCACTTCATCGTGGTAGAGGATGACTACGCTGATGAGGAGTCACCACCTCCACCCCAGCCAGTGACCACGACGATACAGAGGCCAGCGCAGCACAGCCGGGGAGCAGGAGCCTTAGCCAACAGTCGCAGTCGACGAGCAGCGCCAGAGGGTCTGCAGGCACCTGTTCAACCCCACCACTCCAGAAGAGGTGACCATCGAGGAGTTTGAGATGGGAGACCTCGAGGCTCATGTGCAAGACCCAGGTCTTTGGGTGGAGGAGTCTAGGGAGGACACAAACCCCTCCCTGCACCAGGGGGTGGATAGGGACACCACGCTTCCCTGGTCGACGTCACCTTCACAGTGGTGATTGGGGAGCCACTAGAACCCCTCCCAGAGGTCACAAAGAGAATGCAGGTGCCGCTCCAAGAGGAACCACGACCCAACAATGCCACAGACTCCAGCAGGTCACCAGGACTGGACTCTCCAGGGAGGGGTTAGAGGGCGAATGTCTTACTTCTTCCCCCAATCCTGGCGAACACCCAGTGGCACCCACGTGATGTTAAATACTCAACAATCCCCTCAAGACGTCAATGTACTGTAATCTCAGCCCCCTGAACCAGAACTATTTTAAACACTTAATTTTAGAACAATAATTAATGCCATAGAAGGGCAATTAGTTTTCATAATAATTTTAGTATTTTGTGTAACGGTCGGCGGGAAACTGACAAAGGGTGTCTTCTGGCCGCCATGTCAGTCGTCAAGTAGTTGTGGTGAAACACAGACATGTGCCCCATGGGGACATGCATATTTAGCGAGTTAAACTGATTTTGTAGTGCTGTTCTTTATTTAATCTTGGGGCAATGGTCGTGTAGTAGTCAGACTACTTGCATTGCACCTTGGCAAACCGCGTTAGATTACCAACAAGGTCACTCCCGGATTTTTACATATGGGAATCATGCCAGACGATGCCGCTTGTCAGCTGGTTTTCTCAGGGATCTCCCAATTCTTCCATTCTTACATTCTGGTGCTGCTACGTACACACCTAACTTCATACTCATATGCTCTCAAGACTTCAATGTTAAGAACTGCCCAAATCTCTCCACTTTAATTCTTACCAAAACACTTTTCTTTGATCCCACGCGGACCTGTTTAATTAGTTTTCTTTAGACTGTGCCCCAGCCGGCCACGTGATAAGACTTTCGGGCCCGGCCAACTACGGTTTTCTGATCCAGGTGCATCCTGGTCAGCGATGCTAACGTGGGACTTCATTGTAGTGTGATTCCGAGTTGCACAGTTTAGAATGACAGCATTAATATCAATTTTTAGTGTGGAAGGCATGTGGCATTTTTTATCAGGCTGCATATTGGGAAATGATGCACCACGTCGCGGCTACGGCCAACAAACCAGTGTTTATCCATAATGCTTGCGTTACCTTTCTTTAATTTACAGGTGAGCATTGTGTAACGCAGAGTGTTTTCATGCTTAAATCCATCACCCATGCCCGCCAGCCACACCGGCCAAATGTTCCACTACGCACAAGCACTGGTACTCTTAGATGTATTGACCAACTACGGTTAACTGGCGTCCGGGCAGGTCATCCTCGGCCACCCCAGGCAGCAACATTGCAAAGCAAAGGTTGGAAAAAAAAATTGGCAAAATGTTCACTGCCTTAATGTCTGATTACAATTGTTACTCTCAAAATAGTGGCCACTGAGAATGAATTTTGTTTTCAACACATCAGAAATTAAAATATTTTCACAGAGGACAGAGTGCATACGTGCGCACACGCACACACAAAAAACTGCTAGGAGGGTTGTGCAAAATGTTCCTTATAAGCAAAACCTTAACAAAAAATCAGAATTTTCATTTGAATTTTGCTATAAAAACAGGTTGCTTAAAATGTTAAGGAAACAAAAATTTTGTACTTCAATGAATATTTGACTACTTATCAAATATGTGTTTAGTCTATCCCCATTAAAAAGCTTTGCCACTCTCCACTTGTAACCTCCCTTCACATTTTTACATTCTTCGAGGATATCGTCCACGGGCAATTTTTCCTATGTCCTGAAAGGAACTATTTTCAAGTTCACTTTGTTCTACTGCACGAACACTGATGGTACTAAACAAATTCGATTTCATATTTTAGGAATAGTGTTGTTAATGCGCTGCTGTGTACTTCACAATACACAAAAACTAGCTGCAATTTTTAGATTTTCACTAAGCTTTAGTTGAAGAAAACCTTTCATTAATTCCCCCTCCCCTCCAAAGCATATTCATTCTGGTTTATTAAATGTTCATAACATGTCTTTTATTTTTGTTTTATACAAAAACAGTCACATTTGCACAACCCTAGCGGTCAGATTGTCAGTTGTCCTCAGCTAACAGTGTTCCACCTCAAGACAGACTGGACATCTCGATTCTCACGGAAAAAACACGCACACACACACACACACACACCAAATAACACAAATACCATCACTAAGTTGACAACAGGGAGTATTTGTTTTGCACATTTTGTCTATCTTGTACAATAACATCTTTAAGCCACACACAACTACATCACACAAAATTGACAACATTATAGCTGCACTGAGGAATGTTAACAATAAACTTACAATTCCATTTTTTTAAATATTCACATCACAAACTCTTTGCTAAAAAATAATTGTTGCAATGAGTGCAGACACAATGGCACAGTAGCATATAAAAATCTTTTATCAAAAATATACAGCATTAAAAATTTTAGATGCATAACAGGAAAAGGAATATTATAATTCATATAATTCATTTCTGTGATTCTATATGGAATTTATGGAGAGAAAAAAATGTGGATCTTAGCTCATCGCCACAATTCTTTAAACTCTTCATTAATAGCAACCCCTAAAGTAGTGAACACAGATTCATGCAGTATAACTTGGAATTAATATTTTAATTTGGTGTTGAGAGCCAGTTAAAGTTTGTACAAAACTCGAAAATTAAACGTAATGTTAAAAAGAGACCACTGAACTCTCTTTTTGCCCAAACTAACAACTCTGCACTTTTCTAAAAAAATTTCTGAGTTAAAATAAGAAACATCCCACAAACTAACAGGTTTACTCAACTCAAGTAAAAATTTAAAATAAGTTAAATATCAAATTTACCAAGAATCAGAAACCACAACACATAATGCATATCTGAAGTGAATCACACTATTTTACAATGGGGAAAAAAAAATGTAATGCATTTTTTTACTGTATTAAATTAACTAGTATATTTTCTACCACTTTAACCAAAGCTTGCAAAGAATTTTGCCAAAATACTACTACAGCTCAATACATGTGTAGCAATTAAGATGGAAGCTGCTGCTTTTAGTGCATTAAATGATGTCTATAGTTGACACACGTAACTATTTCTTAATTTGAAAAATGTCCACATTATTAAAACAGGAAGAAAGGGATTTCGTCGATTTAGCGGTGTGGTCATCCCTACAATCAAAAAGTACTTTCAATAAAGCCTTTCAATTCCTAACAGTAACGCTGACTACAGTAATGTGAAAGACAAGTATTCCATGAACTACAGGTAAACTATCATTAAAAAAAACCTATTTTACTAGTTTTGAGAGATTTGAAAGGTAATTTTGAGGTGACCCATTGCAAATCAACAAAGTCAAACTCTTCCCTCACCACTGCTGGTCGGAACAAACAACGCTGCTATGTCGAATATGAAGCAAGATCCATGTAGCTACAGCAATATTACTGTATCTCAAACAGCATAAGAGACGACTTCCTCAATTTGTATACCAACTAGGGACGTCAAATTTGATTCTTCGGTATCGCTCATTCCTTTGCATTATGAAACTTCATCAATGAGTGTCTGACCACCTCAATTCCTAATGCTCATTAGCAAATACAAATTAGCTTTAACCATAGCTAGGGACACCTGTTTTTTGCATTGGGTGAATTCACAAAGTTTTCGCAAAACTCACTTTAGTTATTTGAAATTGTGAAATAACTAAAAGCTTGACACTGAAGCAAAATGCGTAGACTGTTTGAGTGATTAATTGCGGTAGTTTCTGTTGAATTGATTTGAGAATGTTCACATAATCGATCGTTAGTCGTAACAACTTTCGATAGTATCATACGAGACATTAAAATATGGCAGGAATAGGCCGCTAGGCTACCGATTACATTATAGAAAGTAGACAGATTTTACAAGTACTCACAGGGTGGTACTTGTAGATACACACACAAACAAAAGTGAGAAACACATTTGTTTGTCTGTGTGTATTTACAAATACCACCCTGTGAGTACTTGTGCATTCTGTCTACTTTTTATAATGAAATGAGACATTAAAATGGAGTTTGTTTAGGTAACTGGAAAAAGCGCTATTTATTGAATTGAACATTAAAATTGTTGATAGTGTAGTGTAAACTAAAGCGAGTATTTAACATGTGTCATAACATAAGGTTTAAAAATATGCCTTTTGGTATAAAGTACTTTCAATACTACCTATAAAAGTTGAGGCTTCATTCATGTACATTATAACAAGATAGTAATGTACTGTAAAATATAAAGAAAAACACTGTGACGAAAGCAGATTTTTAAATAGATATATCTGCATCATTAGTAAGTGTGCTTTACTAATAACCAAAACTTGAGCACAGATATACGTTCCCCAACTGAACTCACTTGAATTAAGTACCTATACTTGCACATCTGTACAAAAGTACAGTAATTGCATTAATCAAAAATACTTGTCTTTTGTCAATTAACTTTTAAACATGAAAATCCACTGCATACCGATTATGTTGAGCAACGTCAGTTACAAGGCTGCTTCCAACTAACTAAAAAATCACTAAGTATAATTACACGCTACAGCAAAACATTCAAGTCGTACTAAAATACTGAACAATTGTACAACTAAACAGTGTAGTTCCATTTCAATTTTATGCAAACTAAATTATTTACCTTTCCTTGAAATATGCATTTAGGTGCTAACCACTATCAAACAAATACTTCTGTCCATCACCACTTTTAGGGGTTGCTGTATCAACAGCTCAGAGGAAGCCAAATCATTAAATATCTGAAACATCAACATGAAGCACTTTAACTTACAGCCATGCTTAACAGCACAAATACAAAAAGTAGAAGAAACAAGATTCTGATCCAACAAAGTTCTCATTAACACTTTGTTTACAGTGAATGTTTCAAGTGCTTGGCAACATTACTGAGTAAATTCATGAGCAAACGCACATCTTGACAACAGATTAAAAAAACACCCATTAAATTATAACAAACTGTTTCAGGCATGTGGACTGACAGAATTTCCAGTCCACATCTGATGTTACAAAATGACTTGCAAAATGTCATCCACACAAAAACATGTTTCAACGCCCAACACAACATTTAACTACTAAGAACTTCCATTTGTTCACATTTCAATACAAATGTTGGCATGGACAACACATTATTATTGAACATGTTCACTTTACTGAACAGTTTGCAAATTTCATTACTGAATACTCAAATGAACTTCAACTGTTAGTCTAATCAAACTAAATTCTGCCAGAAACATTTCCTATGTTTCCCACTGTTAATGCATTGTTCACTTTACTCTATTTCGACTGAACTGTATTTGGCAACATTAATTTTTATGGTCCCTTGATGTGAGAAAAGCATTTCACTGTATTAATGCGACATGTCCCATTCAGCAGGCGAAAACCACCCAAACAAACTCGGCAAAAACCACCCAAACAAACTCTTACAGCACTAACAAAGGAAAAAACTGCACTGTTCCATGCCAACAGAAAAAAGAAAACTGTTGAAGTAACGTAAGCTCACTATATGTCAATTCCATTGCTTTGACTATACCTGAATGACATTCATCAAAAATACATACCATAATCATTTTGCACACATACGCACACAATTTGAACTGCAAGCATATAACAACCGCATAAAGAAATTTTCATAAATACATGAAACCTTAGGAAATGCTAGAGATAAGCCACCGGTTTACTCACAAACATGGAACAGTCACAGGCTTGCCTGCGAGGCTAGCCAAGCACTTGAAACAACGCACGCCGTGCACACACGCACGAGCAGGCAAATGGCACTCCGCAGTCTAAGGAATACTGGTGTGTTCACACGTTGATGGGCGCGGCCTGCTCGCCGGTGTCCTTGGAGCGCCGGCATGCCGCCTCCCAGTTATCTCCGTACAGCCTCTTGGCCTCGCACTTGCACAGGAACATCGTGTCTATCACCACCTTCAACACAACATGGCACAAGTCAGCTTCAACCTCCTATGTTGGATGCTCAACATCAAACCATCATTTCAGTACCGCCATCTACCTTCCCGCATCCCAGTAACACAAGGAAACAACATACTACTTGTGTGCGAACACTAGGGACAAGATATTATGGCTTTATTTTTAGATCAATTTCATTTTTAAAATTTAAGATTTTGGCATTATTTTTAATTAATTTAAAATAAAATATCACAGACATACAGTCATGTTTTAGGTATTCAACTATTTTCTCATACAAATGTTGAATTTTCTAAACAGCGTGTATTCTCTTTGGCCATTCTCTCACAAAAATATTCTGAATAAAATTTGCAAGACAAAATAATGAAAAAGTTTACCGATGACATGCAACATGTATTTGAGCTACTTTTTTTACCAACTTGGTATCACATGCACGCCACGTGCCGCAAACAAGATACGAACCCTGGCGCGCCGCCACCAAGGCCAGCATTACGCTTCCTTGGAAACCGTAAGATACCAGGAGAGCAGAATAAGGCATTACAGCATCAGTCACGCAAGTCACCCAGTCTGGGGCTGAGCCGATAGCAGTACAGATATATAGAAACCGGCAGATATCATAATTATCTTAATTGTGCGCAATTAATGTTTAAATCGTCAATATTATAAGCAATATTTTGGCCTAAATCTAAGATGATGCTGTTTTCAACTTGTCATAACTGGCTTAGCGCACCACATGCAGAGTGCAAAGGAACAGTGTGTCTCAGCTGCTCACCTTAGCACAACTCGTGCTAAGGTCCTCTGCTCTCTCTTCTTCCTCCCTGTGAGGAACACCTAGTGATCACCAGTGAAAACGTCAAATGTCTTCAAGCGCACGCTGCAGCCCCGGAGAGTNGTCAACACCATTATCAGTCCCCCTGCCCCCTCAGGAGGACAACCAAGCTTCAGTTAGGGTTCAAGTTGTTTTCATAGTTACCAGATTGTTGCTCTTGCTCTCCAAGCCGACAGACCCCTTCACATGTCTTTTCTTTAACGCAACTTCACTTCCGAGATTACTCGGTTAATTAATATGATGCAGGACAGTACAGATCACTGTGTTCTATTCTGAATGGAATAAAACGAATATTTCAGTCTAACCACGATATATCCATTCTAGAGTGAACTGTGCTTACCGTATATAATTGATTGTAAGCCGACACCGATTGCAAGCCAACCCCTAACTTTTAACACCCCAGAAAAAGAAAATAATATGATACAGATGATAGGAAAGGTATACAGCAAGGGGAAGATAAAGAGATGATAAAGAGATGAAAAAGAGAGTAGGGGTGTGGAAGAGAGCTTAGGAGTGTGGAAGAGAGCTTAGTGTTGTAGGAGCATTGGAGGGGTGGAGGCAGGAAGGGAGCTTAGCGTGGTGTGTGGGCATGGCTGGAGGGAGGAAGGAGGGAGGGATAGAGCGTAGTGGTGTGAGCATGGCAGTGTGGGCATAACTAAGGGGAGGAATGATGGACAGCCGGGTGGTGATAGAACGGGCAGGTGGGGAGAGGCGAGCAAGGAAGTTGCTAGCAGTGGGGAAATAATGAGGTACGACTACCACAGTGACCTTGTTAGTGGTCAGACCCAGCCAAACGATAAGGAGGTGCACTTGAGACAAAGCCGCACATTTTTATGAACTTAAACCACTTCACTATGTTAGTAGTAGGGCTGCAATAGTACTGGTAAATATATACTGTCCATTTTATCATCTTGTTTTATATATACTTGGTCGGAACTGTATGTAATATTGCCTGTCCCAATTCTAAGCTGAGGTAAAATTTTGGAAGATTCAAATTGACTAAAAACAGGTCTGCTTACAATGCAGAAAATATGGCATCCTCCATCTTAAGTGTCGCCCTGTAAGGGAACTGCAGCTTTAGAACATATTTCCGAATCTAGAGTGGGACTGCTTACTGTCCGCAAACAAGCACTGTACGTACGTCTTCACACCACATATTAATAGGCCACCCATACTGTGGACTAGGTACACATGTATGGTAGAGCCCCCTACCAGCAAGACACACGACGAAGAGGCTAAACCACCCTTGTCAGTTAAGGCCAAGGGACCCACAAGTGGCCACAGATAGAATTCGGTAGCTCCTGTTGTCGAGACTTGGGACGAGAGATAGAGATGGCGACAGCAAAACATGCCCCCACTTTTTCGCCTTCCAGTAGATTATAACAGAAAGCGAACCCCGGGAAAGATTGGGGGGGGAGAGGAGGAAATCCAGCTTACCCCCTTGTCACTGCCACAACTCATACTTCAAAAAGAAAAGCAGTGTGACGCCATGCTGCTAGATCTAGTTGAGTCACCGGTGTGATTCATTAGATACATTACAATGAGTAAATCGTTTTTATATAAATCTTCTATTCTAAGATATATTATAAAAAATGAGGAGCACAAAACCAAGCTAAATTGAGTTTTTTTTTATTGTCCGTTGCGGGAACGATGAGCTATCTGTCAAACTGTACATATTCAGACAGTTGTGGCTCACTGTCTTGTTTATTCTTTTACAAGACTTTTCAGTATTTATTTTATTTGACTTTTCCACATTAGAAAAATTGTAATTGAAGCTAATTTATAAACTACATTTATTAAAACCAATACTATACTGTAATGACACAATTATTTACCCAAACTTTTAAATTGGTAATATGACGCTGTTGGCAAAGTACCCTTGTTTATGGTCAAACTGCATTAGTGTATTTTTTCAAATACTTATATATGGGTTAGTAATGGCATAATAATGTCTGAAATTAGAAAATGTTGTTCTTTTTGTTTGAACTTAACATTTTTATTTTAAGCAGGTAGTGAATTATCGCATTAATAAATAATAATATTTGGCGTTGCTTAGGACAACACTCAATTGGGGAACGTAGCCCAGAGTTAGCGTGCTAAGCATTCAATTACAATGCAAGGAATTAATCAAACCCAACTAGGGGATGTTAGCATGAGTACTCGCAGACTTCTACGGATCTTGAACGGGNTATATGGGTTAGTAATGGCATAATAATGTCTGAAATTAGAAAATGTTGTTCTTTTTGTTTGAACTTAACATTTTTTTTTAAGCAGGTAGTGAATTATCGCATTAATAAATAATAATATTTGGCGTTGCTTAGGACAACACTCAATTGGGGAACGTAGCCCAGAGTTAGCGTGCTAAGCATTCAATTATAATGCAAGGAATTAATCAAACCCAACTAGGGGATGTTAGCATGAGTACTCGCAGACTTCTACGGATCTTGAACGGGNAATGCAAGGAATTAATCAAACCCAACTAGGGGATGTTAGCATGAGTACTCGCAGACTTCTACGGATCTTGAACGGGAGGTACGTTCAAGTTAGCAAGTAGCTATTAGAAAAATAATCCAATATGCAGGAGCAAACTAAAAATGAAAGACAATTCTTATAAAAAAATAAGAATTATTTTTAATGTAGAAAAGTAAAAATTTAATAATTCACAAACGTCCTTGCGTAAGAAACGCAGAACTAAGACTTCATGTCGTACAAAATAAATTTTAGCCGCAAACTACTTTTTTTTAGATTTCTTTAACATCATTTCCAAGCCAACACACGTTAGTTCAGAGAAAAAACAAATTAAGAGGGCGCCACGACCATGCTAACGGAACACGAGTGAATCAACTAACGAGCAGAATTACACTATAAGTACCGAGGCAATAAGTCTATAATTCAATTAATGAATAAAAACCAGAACTAGAATGTTAACTAATTACTGTTATATTCTCCTTCATCGGAGCCAGTCCGGTGTACGCCACACGATTCTACCACCCTATTGCCCAGAGGGCCCTTTGGCGATTCATTGGATACGTTTGTCTACATCTTCAATTACCTAGCAAACCAAATACAGGATGCAGAGGAAATGAAACTAAGAACAGGTAGTGGTGTTAGAATACTCGCCTCCCACCAAGGTGAACCGAGTTCGATTTCCGACAGGGTCAACCCCAGATTTTCGCATGTGGAATCGTGCTGGATGATGCTGCTGGACGGTAGGTTTTCTAGCCCCCGTTTCAAGGAACCTACCCGCTTATTTCCTTCACCGAGAAAGTTCAACCAGTGCTGCGCTGCCCATGATGGAGGAGCCACCCGTTGAAGATGCCCGAGGACTGAAGGAAGCCAAAGCACATGCTGGCAACGACTATTAAGCCGCGCACCCCCAGAATGCCAGTTGACACCATAGAGCTCGCCCCAGCACCTTCTAGTGCTGGGACTCTCTGCCAACCCCTCCTCCCAGAGGGGCCGCTAAGTCAAGCAGTTGTGCATACGCTCACAGCAAGTGATAAAACTGTTTGCTACTGTCTTCCTCATGAAGAAACAACATCCTCTAGAAGTCTTCCAGATCCAGCAACAGCTACCTCAAAGAAGTTTTCACCCCCCCTACACTGCACTCGCCACTTTGGTAGTGGCACAGAGTTCCTTCAGGACAAGCAGTCAACAGTTAAGGTCCCCTTCACCTGTTTTAAAGGAACTTCTGCCGGTTGCTTGGGAATCACGAGAGCACAGAACATAGTAAGGGTCACCGGGTTTATTCTACTTTGAATGAACGCTTTCAAGTCTAACCACTGCATTCTTATTCTAGCATGAAACACTGACCTATCTGCAACCTGATAAGCGCCAACCCTCAAGGGAAAGGCAGATGACCGCAGTCGGATTTCCCTTCACTGGGCGGTACGGACGCCAGAAAACACTACATATTCGCCGGCCACCCATACTGTGAACCAAGTGCGTTAAGAGGCTCAGTGCATACGTACGATAGAGCCCCTTACTAGAAACACTTCACAAGGAAGCGCGTAAGCCACCCAAGCCAGTTACCACATCCAAAATACACATTAAACTGAACAAAAATTAAAAATCTCATATGCTCATTTATTCACTTTTATTTTACAACTGCAGCACCTTTTACTACACTTCATGGAGGTGGTGTAGAAGGCTTAGCACCCAAAAGCTCAGATTGTGAAACCTGCAAAGACTGCGTACATTTTATTCACTTGGGACAAAGAAGCACAGACGTGCATGTGCATAAATTGTAAGCATGTGTTGTCTTCAGCAGGAAATAGCTATGTTTAATTTGATACTAGTAGTTACTGTATACAGTTTTAGTCAGTTATGAAGAATTGGGGCCTTGCCAAGGAAAAAAGCCTAAAAATGTTGTTTTGGCTTCTACGCAGTTACACGACTCATTATCACATGGGAACATTTTCGTATGTAATTGGAAACAGTAATTAATTTTATATTTTATCTGCAAAATTTTCTAATTCATCTTTGGCGAAGAAATAGATCTTCGTCGTACACTTTTATTCGAAACGAAAAAATAGTCTTCGCACACCCCTGTTATGTAACAATAGAATACACACCAAAATACAAATGAACACAAGAAGAAAGCCATCACTCACTGACTGAAGAAGTTGATCCTGCCTGTGAAATGTTAAAAAATTTCTATACATGCGAGATTTCAGTAGATGAAGGTTCTGACATGCACATCAATAAAATACAACTTCAGACCTCATTAGAATTCATGCTGAATATAATGAGAGCTGTACATTATCTGTGAATAAAGTGCAACTAATAAACACAACAAAAATGGGAATTTTTTTTCAAAGAAGTATATATGTATTAGTATTACTGTAAATAATATACTAGAAAATATTTCACCTCAACTCATCTAAATANCACTAAAAAATATTTCACCTCAACTCGTCTAAATAAAGAATATAACATCACAAAATACAGTATATAACACATTGTAATCCGACACTGCATGCAAGCCCACCCAAAACTTTCAAACACACTGAAATTGAAAATAATATGACACTGAATGTTCCGCACACGCTCAATCAGCTGAGAAAGGGCTGAGAGCTTATCAATCTGGCAGTGTGTTCACAGCGGGCTAGACAAAGAAGGGAAAGCCTCAGTGGTGGTAGGAGTGAACCTATCTACCCCTCCCCCTCCAAACTGGTCGGCACCCAGATGGAGGGCGCAAGGATGCTACGCTGGTTGCTAGGCAACTAGCTCCCTCCCCGTCAGCCTCATAAGGGGAGGAAGCGAGCCCTTCCGAGTATCACAGAGGGCGGCAGCATCTTGCGCAATCCAAGCCACATATCTACACTACAGAAATATATACTTGTGTTGGCATGGCCATGCTCACCTGGCAAATTTATAGTTAAAGTAGTAATTAATGATATTTCATTTACAAAAAAAAATAGTGATTTTGAGAGAGATATATAAATAAGGTTAATTAAAATTTATTTGTTCTCAGTCTTTAATAATTAATCATTCAAAACCACTTCCTCTGATTTTCCTGTACACTTGCGCCTGTCAAGTTACGCTGCACGCAGGCTCTGTGCTTACGCATTAGACGACAAAAGGTGTCGAATACGTTCTTACAGGATATCAGTTTATTCAAAAGATGCATCTTTATGCTTAGTAATGCAATTCGCTCGATGTTCAAACAATTTTTGGCGCCTCCGAGCGTATTTTATTCGCAAAGATGCTGTCCATTGAGTGAAATTAATATTTTGCTTTAAAATCANGTATTTTATTCGCAAAGATGCTGTCCATTGAGTGAAATTAATATTTTGCTTTAAAATCATGTTGATTGAATGCCAGATATGATTAAACACCAACTTTACAGGAAAAAAACATCTTTAATCGCAGAAGAAAACACCTTGGCAAAATACCATTTCTTGCTCAAATGTATTGCGTTAACATTATCAGGCGAAGCCATTTACTTTGAAATACTAGTGTTGATAGGTGTAACTATTTTGAGCGACAGATAATTTTAATAAAATTTCCACANAAATGTATTGCGTTAACATTATCAGGCGAAGCCATTTACTTTGAAATACTAGTGTTGATAGGTGTAACTATTTTGAGCGACAGATAATTTTAATAAAATTTCCACAATCATATTACCGTTGCAGCCACCCAGCTCCGGTGACCATGTTCGAGGTCAGACCTGGTGGAGTACTTGTTGTTGTGCAGTGTGTTTGATAAATGTGCGCCATTAAACTTTATTTTATTTTATGCTTCATGTACTCTACCAATTGCCCTCTCGCAAGGCATGTAAGGAGAGCAAGCAAACATGGGGGGAGGGGGGAGAGAGAGATAATAAAAAGAGAAAGAGAGAAAAAATAGAGAAAGAAAGAGAATGAGAGAAAAAATAGAGAATGAGAGAAAGAAAGGGAGTTTGGGGGAGTTAGAGGGGACGAGGGGGGGGGAGAGGGGATGCAGCTTTTTTGCTAGAAAACAGCTTCTCCTCTTGAAAGCATGTTAGAGCAGGGTGAATGCCAGTGCCAGACTCACTGTGTTGCCGTTATCTGAACTGAAGAACAATTTGCGACGTGTGATGACATAACAATGGCACGTTTGGCATATTTAACATCCAGTTATTAAACGTCTGCAAAAACAACCATATAAAAAACCTACTGTTGCTGGAAAATTAAGTGACGAGGCAGAAAGATATTTGGATTGATGCAACATCTGATAAACGATAAATNACCTACTGTTGCTGGAAAATTAAGTGACGAGGCAGAAAGATATTTGGATTGATGCAACATCTGATAAACGATAAACGCGGGTAATTGTATCATTATTTTTAGTATACGAATTTTGCTGGGACCACTGAAAATTAACTGTGGATACAGTTTATTGGTACATACGTTTTAGATACATCGAGAGTCCACTGTATCTCTCTACTTCTATCTCCAGTACACATACACCTTTATATTGCTCTAGTTCAGTAATCTACATCTAGTCTAGTATCCTACTGCATATGAGGAATGGAAAACAAGTGTGAGTAGTGGTNGCTCTAGTTCAGTAATCTACATCTAGTCTAGTATCCTACTGCATATGAGGAATGGAAAACAAGTGTGAGTAGTGGTATGAATTATCATCAGTACTGTTTTCAGACTTCCATTTACACACTTGATAGTATGGCATTGGTTACAGGACTGTGAGAGCAAACAACAGTCACCTCGTAGAGAGAGATGACGGAGTGCGCTATGAAGAAGGCGAAGACACAGACGACGAGGGTGGGTATGGCGTAGAAGTGCAGGTGAGGGTTGTGCTTCATGACGAGCAGCCCAATGGAGCCAGTCACAGCCGTCACTATACACTTGCCGAGGAACAGGATGAAGTCCCCCACGCTGTTCACAGTCGCTAGATTCAGCGCATTGCTGACCAGGGCGCTCCATGCCTGCCAAAACAAACAGGCAACCTCTTACCAGCTCCGATCACATTACCACCTCCATTTATGCATGTCAAATACAGTAGAGTCCCATTATAGCAAAGTGTCACAGTTCCAGGTTCGATCCTTGCTATAACTCTCTCCTCACTATTCCCGAATTAGACCCCCAAAAACCAAAAATTAACCTAAAATTGAAGTAAAAGTGTGTTTAAATCTATTTAAAGGGAAAATAAAGTGTTATATGAATGAAATGTTAGTTTATTTAAGCAGGTAGGCATGTTACATTTACAATGATAACTAAGAAGTACAGATACGATCACAGATTGCATCAAAATGAGCGGAAAACCTGACCGTGCCACCTAAGTATAGTCGCTCAGCCTGCAATTACCAAGATACTGCAACACTGCCCCACAATTAATTACTTGTCCGCCACAGCATCACACAACTGCTGCAAACCAAATAACAGCTAGTCGCTGGAAAATTATACATTTTTAATAAATGAAACCTGGAAACATTATTCCAAGATTATTGGGTGGCCCACAAGGAACAAGAGGTGGCAAGATGGAAGAATGTGACACATGACAGTGGCAGAAGGTATAATGAGGTTCGAGGGGCAAGAAGGAGGTAGCTAGGGCAGACAGACAAAAGTGCGCTTACACTTTCACAAAACTCGCCGCAAGCATACTTCACACAATCTCGCCATATATGTTTCTATTCATAAAATCACAATTTTTTCATGGAATATTTTTGCGATTTTTTGACGGTTCCTTAAAAAGACCTCGTTATAACAATTTTTTCACAGTTACCGTGCTTACGGGATTCTACTGTAGGAAGAAAAGTAGAGCCTACGCAGAGCTACCACAAACAGTCCATACCCACCAGCCGCAAGCTACTAACTAACTGCTTAATTAATATACTTCTGACATTTAAATATAATTATTATAGATTTTAAAAGATCTTCTATACCTCTTTTCATAATTTCCAATATGTATTCTCTAGAAATGGGTCCTAACCCCATTCTGGAGATATTACCGACACAGATACTTTGTGGCCGATCCCGCAAATAGTGCCAATACAAAATCTTTAATTTTTAACATTTTATATGGTGTCTAAGCACATAAATAAATTTTTCCCACCTCAGGAAATATGCACTTTACACAGTTTGCAAATGGCTTTGTGGGGAGCAGCTTGTTTAACTTTGAAATAATCTAAAAATTCACACTTTCTGTTTCCTTCTGTGTCTGATTAAAGTTACCCCAACAAAAAAGTATGCAGACTTACATGCTCATTTTTTCATATTTGGCCACCAGGTCCAACTCAAGTTCATGCATCCACTATTTACACTATATGCACAGGGAAATTGTGATTTTTTCCCCAGGAAGTACAACAGATGCAATTATAGAATTTTTATTAACACAGCTGCACTTTAACCATTTTTAGAATAGATGCCAAACGTTTACCCAGAATTTTTATGCAATGCAATATTTCAAATTTATTTGTTAAATACATTCTAGGTATAATTATCATGATGAACGACCAAGTAAATAATAATGATGCGTGGTATGTAATTATGTGCCCAAGAGATTTATTTCTTGTAATAAATAAAATGATTTTTCTTGTTCCAGTAATCACCGGTAAATTTAAAAAAAAAACTGAATTTTTAATTTTTTTAATTGCATATTTAGAAATTGGATTATTGAGCACAAACGTAATAAAAGTTATTTGCAAGCTGTTTAAAATCTTCACTTGAAAACATCTGCAGTAGTACCAACCCACTACAGAGTAGATAATGTAGACACTACTCCATTTTTGGGCACCAATGTCATCAAGATGGCTTAGTGACCTCAATCACGAGCATGTATTCCGTGCTATTTGCGCCCAGCTGCTTTGATGATCAACATACATGGATATTTTGTTCACGATGGAAAATGAATACAGTACATGTTTTATGTGTGAATAACAAATAAATATGTTTGACGTTTACGTAACAAACAAATGAACAGGTTTGACGTTTACATATCAAATGAACATGTTTGACGTTNAAATATGTTTGACGTTTACGTAACAAACAAATGAACAGGTTTGACGTTTACATATCAAATGAACATGTTTGACGTTTACATGAAACATGTACGTGTTTGACATTCACATAAAACATGTACGTGTTTGACATTCACATAAAACATGTACGTGTTTGACGTTCACATAAAACATGTACATGTTTGACATTCACATAAAACATGTACATGTTTGATGTTCAAATAAAACATGTACATGTTTGATGTTCATGTAAACATGTACATGTTTGATGTTCACGTAAACATGTACATGTTTGATGTTCACGTAAACATGTACATGTTTGATGTTCACGTAAACATGTACATGTTTGATGTTCACGTAAACATGTACATGTTTGATGTTCACGTAAACATGTACATGTTTGATGTTCACGTAAACATGTACATGTTTGATGTTCACGTAAACATGTACATGTTTGATGTTTTTATGTAAAACATGTACGTGTTTGAAGTAATGATACAGTCATAATAATTATCTATACTTGGTTCATTTTCTTTCGTTTTGCAAGACTTCGTAATATTTTATCAGGATTTGAAGTTAAAGCTGTGGTAGTTATGTTTATCGGTCGTTAGTTTGCTTTATCAGAAATCTTAGTTTTTATTTGCATCAGCATTTGTAGATAGGAGCTTAGACAGTTTTGTTCTAGAAGTTTGATTATATTTTTACTACAACGCAGTTTGGCATGGTGTGGGGAGGGAATCCGGNAAGACTTCGTAATATTTTATCAGGATTTGAAGTTAAAGCTGTGGTAGTTATGTTTATCGGTCGTTAGTTTGCTTTTTCAGAAATCTTAGTTTTTATTTGCATCAGCATTTGTAGATAGGAGCTTTCCAACTGCAGTAGACAGTTTTGTTCTAGAAGTTTGATTATATTTTTACTACAACGCAGTTTGGCATGGTGTGGGGAGGGAATCCGGNTAGACAGTTTTGTTCTAGAAGTTTGATTATATTTTTACTACAACGCAGTTTGGCATGGTGTGGGGAGGGAATCCGGCCCACGCCATGCCCTTATTTGGTCAAGTTTTTGGTACACTGGGGCAAGAAGTGGGTGTAGGCACGAGGCGACTTATACCCTGTGTGTCTACCGCCTGCAAGCAAAGCAAAGAAAAACAGTAGACAACCAGCACTGGAGGAAGACGCGTCGAAGTGGCAAACATCCCCCACACTGGCAAAATTTATCCTGCTCAATTATTTCTCTGCCGGTGTCGGAGGTCGCTAGCGTGCCAGGATGGAATTGACGTCCCTCCTGGCTTCATAATTCCTCATGCGATGCAAGCTTTCAATGACGTGAATATTAAATTAATTACTGCAGTGCTGCTCTTGGTTTGTTTATATAGTGAAACTGGCTGTTCGTGACTCTGCCTACTTGAAACTTCTGTGTGAACTGTTTCTTTTGAATATTAAATACAATTACAGTAACAACCAAGACTTGAATTAATTTTATTATTATTTGGTGCGTTTCATGTCTCAACCGATTAAGCAAACCGAGCTGTAATTTCCAGTCGCACTTCTGGTGGCTGCGACGCCACAAACATGGCAGCCCAGACGCGGGACATCGTTACAACGTTCACATTGACGCATGACACTAATTTCGCACAGATATTAACACCACTTTGCCTCATCTTTACGTATCATTAAGTTACCTCAGGCGGGGTTTGAACCCCAAAACAACATGCTACGAGAGCCTACCATTACGCCCCTAGATGCGTGGGCACCAATGGATACATCAGCCACGATAGTGTCGCCCTTATGTCATACGTCACGCCAACCCCCTCACGTAGGAGAGAGGCTAGCCAAGCAGCCCAGTTAAGTGCCTAAGCTCACACAGTAGAGGTAACTCAGTATTACAGAGACGCATAGTTCCACCATGGACCGAGGGATTGCGCTAGTGAGCGTAGCTCTGCCCACGGGAGGAGAAAACTCTCCCCCACTACACCTCACACCGCAGATGAGCCCGCGGGCATGTGAACGTATGTCCGTGCACTGCCGAGAAACGGCAGTTCACCTCCAGCAGCTTGCTCCACCACCTCATGTGCTGGAGCTTTTTGCTGACCCCTACGTCTTCACGACCTACCAGAAGCTCTTCAAGACCTGCAACAGCAACCCCCGAAGAAGTCTTCAATCTCCCTCAACACACACTACCCTTTTAGTAGTGCCACCAGAAGTCCCTTCTGGACAACAGCATTGAGATAGTCAGGGACAGTTAGTATCATAGCTACCTAACCGCATCTGCTCTTGTTCAGTTTAGACCCTGGTCCCCNTTGAGATAGTCAGGGACAGTTAGTATCATAGCTACCTAACCGCATCTGCTCTTGTTCAGTTTAGACCCTGGTCCCCTTCACCTGGTTAACGTAGTTTACTTCGGTTCAGTTCCTGGTTAGTTAGGAGATAGTATGGGCCAACGTGTTTATTCCTCATGGAATAAATACGTTTTCTAACAAACCTCAGAGTGCTGAATCTAGGGTGTCTGTGTTTATACGGCCCGTAGACGTGAGCCCTCCAGGGGAAAGCAGAAGACAGCATCTTTTACAACCCATTGCTGAACCTAGAGTAGGACCGCGGGCTCCCTTAACCGGGTGCACATACGTCACAAACACACCCATAAGATGGTCACCCATACTGTGCTCCTAGTGTGCAGTATGATAGAGCCAAAAGAACTACTGACACAAACCACCAGGTGGCTAGTAAACCAGCCCAGCCAACTAACTCCATCCACTGCACTGAACTGTCGCCGGTTAGAGTAATCGGGTACAACNCCAGCCCAGCCAACTAACTCCATCCACTGCACTGAACTGTCGCCGGTTAGAGTAATCGGGTACAACTATGGTTGGCTCCGCCTCATCTTGGTTATACACATAGCCACGGATCGTCGTCGCCTGCTCTCCTTTCGTGAGACCGACTTTAGTACCTACCTGTATTCCTTACACCCAAAGGAGTGGTGTAAAGTGGCAAGCTAGGAAGGCAGCTACTGCCTCTGAAATCAATGGGAACTGTAACCCAGCCCCAACTGCACTTTGCAGCATAAACCCCTGGGAACAACCTCAAGCTGCCAGACAGTTGGAGAGGTCTCACCTCCCAGCTCCCTCCCCCTCCTTATTTCAGCACCCATTCAAGACCGCCAGAGAACCACATCCCGTTGGCATCGCCCTCTGTCAAGGACTGAATGTACCACTGGGTCTCGCAAACCTGTGGTGCCACCTCAGCCGAGCCAGCAGCCCTCCTCGGGCCTCTACTCTACCTGCATCACAAGCTGCAGCAACACCTTCGTCCCGAGCCTGGGCACGGAACTCCAGCAGTAGTGAACCCCAACTGAAGCAGAGCCAGGAGCTACCTCGGGCTATATCTGTCAAAGGTAAACCAGTTGCAGTGTGCAGGCAAATAATACGCAAGGTCATTCGGCACAATCCAGATTTTGTACCAAGCTGTAAAGCTACGTGCCCCAGGTATTAAACTGGCCGGGCTCCAGTGAACAAACCATAAGTCAATCTCGATAACCAGCAGTGTCTCTGACCGACACACCAAAAACCAACCCCGTAAATCAGACATCACGCGTCAGTTAAAATAAGTGTTTATTCCAAAGAGAAATTTACATGGTGAACTGTACTTTCTCCTAGCTATCAATTTTACTGAAACGGGTGGAAGTAGACTACGTTAACCTGGTGAAGAGGACCTTGGGCAAAAGTAATCAAGAGCAGATTGAGCTAAGTAGCTATGACGTTAACTGAACCCTAACTNGGTGAAGAGGACCTTGGGCAAAAGTAATCAAGAGCAGATTGAGCTAAGTAGCTATGACGTTAACTGAACCCTAACTAGCCTAAACTTGTTTGTCCTGAAGGGTTTCGGGTGTCACTGTCAAATAACAGTGAGCGTAAGGGGGAGAAGACTTCTTCAGGGGTCGCTGGATGCGGGTCTAGTAGAGTTCTGGAAGGTGGTTGGTCTCTTGTGAGGAAAGTGGTAGCCAGAGAGCTACAGCACATGAAGTGGTGGAGTGAGCTGCCGAGTATTCAACTGGCGTTGCACGCCGGTGTATGTAGTTGGATGGCGCGACTCCTTTGGCTGGTCTGTATCTTCGGGCGTGAGCTCCACCCTTAGCAGCGCTGGCTGCATTCTCTCGGGGAAGGCTGGAAGTGGCGGTGATCCCTGTGTGCAGGTTGCATCTCTGCCACCCACTTAGGGGCAGAGCTTGGCTCAGATTCCGTCACATGGGGGGGGAGGGGGGGTGATGACAAGACACATGACGTATAACATAATGGCTTAGACTGCTTCGGCTGGGCTGCCTTGTCCTTGGGTGCCCCTTGCAAAGAGCTGTTCTGGTTGGCTCTGGACGCAAGCCGTCTTAGGGTTCAAACCCAGCCAGCTCGGGGTGACGTGGCATCACATATAGATGAGGCGGAGCCGTGAAGAAATATTATGCCAGTGCGCGTCACGCATCAACTTTCTACTAAGCATGTATTGAAAAGATCATGCATTCCATTCGAGTTGTCACCACTTGCATTGATTGCAACACCAAGGGAACATCAAGGGTTGGATCTCCATCCGACCCTTGATGTACTACTGCTTACAGGGGACAACATAACTTGTACAAAGCTGTTGACACTTAGTTGAACTCCCTAGTAATACATATAATCAAATATGCATCACATGTGGTAAGTAGCCACGAGTACTACAGCAGAGTGTATTGCAGTTTGAATTTCAGGCTGCGAAACAGTCAGTGGCCTACAGTGTATTTGTTATATATAATTATGCAGTGCATACAGTCACTTAAGAAACATTACAGCCTAAGTCACAATTTAATTAACAAAGAGATTCCCTTATCTCAGCAGAGATACTGTTCTTCACCCATTCTCGCGCCTAGAAATGTTTGCGAACCGCAAAATAACTCGAAATAATGCGAAATACTGTTTATTCACAAAATTCTGTAATACAGTTGATTCCTGATTATTCGTTATTCAGTGGACCAACAAGAATAAACAAAGCATGCGTGAAAACGATGGATGCGGACTTGGATTTTANATACTGTTCTTCACCCATTCTCGCGCCTAGAAATGTTTGCGAACCGCAAAATAACTCGAAATAATGCGAAATACTTTTTATTCAGAAAATTCTGTAATACAGTTGATTCCCGATTATTCGTTATTCAGTGGACCAACAAGAATAAACAAAGCATGCGTGAAAACGATGGATGCGGACTTGGATTTTAGACCTAAGAAATAGTATACATGACCGCAAAATGCATTTTTGTTTAAGCCGACAGCCTAAAGAGGTTATTAAAACATAAAACAACTTACCCCTAAGTAAATTTATGATTAAATATTCACTTTAAATTAAAAACTTCAATTTTTGAAATTGAANTAAAACAACTTACCCCTAAGTAAATTTATGATTAAATATTCACTTTAAATTAAAAACTTCAATTTTTGAAATTGAATGAAATTAAATTTTTATTTATATTAATTTTTTGTTTACTGTTCCTTCATCGGCCTTTGTTAAAATTACCACAACTGATTTATTTGCGACAATTTTTGGTAATAATTATTTGCCAAGTCTTTTTCAAACCTTTACAATTATAACCAAACACGCAGCTAATAGTTTCCGATAATAACGCCCGTCAAAATACTGCCACGGCTCTAACATCATTCCAAATCTGTTCCAAATTCAGTTTACAATAACAAGGCTATAGATTGTTGAATACAGTGTCGGAGATTGTGTGATTCGTTCTCATTGTTGCCAACCTAAGAGTGTAGTAAACACATAAGAAGAATATGATACGAGATGGTTTCTCATTGTTGCCAACCTACGAATGCAGTGAAAACGTAGGAAGAAGAATAATAGTCTATAGAACACGAACAATTGTTGCGGAATGTAAACAATACAATTGATAGCACCAGTTGTCGATTATCCNCTCATTGTTGCCAACCTACGAATGCAGTGAAAACGTAGGAAGAAGAATAATAGTCTATAGAACACGAACAATTGTTGCGGAATGTAAACAATACAATTGATAGCACCAGTTGTCGATTATCCGTGTTGTTTTGCATTCACATAGCCTTCAAAAACAAATGATGCGCGCAATCTTTGGCTAATGTACCGATGATAAACTGTAAAACGTAAATAACAGGAACGAATAATTGAAAATCCACTGTATTTCATAGCTAAACGATTGTTCCGAAAATATTTTCGCTTTCGGGCAGAATATCTATTTGATGGATGCGGGAAATTAATGTTTTAAGAGTCTTAACGTGTAGGTTTTTTTAACATTGTTTATATAGGACAGTAGTTGGGGCCGTCCAAAAAAAATTACTGCTACGGGAAAACGGAATAAACGGGATTGCAGCAACGAGGTTTCACTGTAATCCCCGTATTCGCGAAACATTGATGAAATTGAGAGCTTGTTTTACCATGAAAACTCTTAAAAATATTATGTTTTACAATTTTCCATTTGTTATACAGCATTCTCATTTACTTCACGTACATGCGGATAGCAAAACTATTTACATAGTGATCAAGTTGTTGACTTTAAAAACATTGAAGAAATAAAATTTTACGCCATGGGAAAGATTCATGAATCAATTGGTAGCAAGGTCGAAAGATTGTTGCACATACGATTCAATATACAGATGATTCACGTGGAGTTACCGCCACTCAAAGGGCATATTTTTTACATCATTTGGAGCAAAATATATCATAAATGTGGGTCCTATTCCCAATATTTACAGAGTAATTCGACAATCAGTATACCCACCCTACAGTGGAAAGGAGTTTTCAACAATATTTCAGCATCAATATGTAGTGTGGTGTCCTACACGATAAGCTGATTGGGCCATATATTTGCCCGGGATGCTTAAATGGTATGATATATCTTCAATTTTTGCAATAAAAATTCCCACTGTTATTTGAGGATATTCCGTTAGCAGTGAGACGTCGTATGATCTTCCAGCACGATGGTGCACCTCCTCACTTCAACCGTGCTGTGGTTGAACACTTAAATGTGGATTTCCCTGAGAGATGGATCGGATGAGGCGGTTTTCACCTCTGCCCTCCTCAATTGCCAGATCTATCACTAGATTATTGTGTATGGGGATGGATGAAGAATATTGTTTACCAAAGGACTGCACAAACATGTGAAGAACTACTNCACTAGATTATTGTGTATGGGGATGGATGAAGAATATTGTTTACCAAAGGACTGCACAAACATGTGAAGAACTACTTGCGTGTATCATGCATGCTGCTACAGAAATCAAAGACAGCTACGTAGAGCAACACGTGTGGTTCATGAAAGTGCGGCCAAATGTATGGAAGTGGACGGAAACATTTTTGAACATCTTTTGTAGCTTGTTAGACCCGATGGTGATGCTCAACTGTAAACAATATGATCTGATAATACCTCTGTGTACATTACTTCTGAAAGGGTTATCATTAGGCACATGCAAGACTCAAACATTCAAGATCGAATCTAGAAAATATTACAATCTCAATCTTCTCAAATCAAACTTTTTTTAACTCTCTGAAAATGTCGAGAATGTAAAGCTTTAATTATAACATTTTTGATAGCCCAATAATTTTCTGTTTACTTCCACGAAAGAATTGCAGCAAATTTTCTTTATTCACAACACAGNCATTTTTGATAGCCCAATAATTTTCTGTTTACTTCCACGAAAGAATTGCAGCAAATTTTCTTTATTCACAACACAGTACATTATAAAAATATCAATAAGCAGTATTTAGAAAGTGCCTACCAGTAACTGTAAAGGCTGTGAAGGTTGCTTTGNTACATTATAAAAATATCAATAAGCAGTATTTAGAAAGTGCCTACCAGTAACTGTAAAGGCTGTGAAGGTTGCTTTGCCATTTATATCACTGTATTTTTTAACTTTTGTAGAATGGATAAAGAATTACCATCTATAATAAAAATATATTAAAACGGATATTTAACAAAAAAATAACACAATCACAATACTCTCGTATATCCCACATGGTGCAAAGCAACACTATATCCACACAGGTTCCTTTAATCCGTAAATATTTTTTTCAAATAGGAGAAGTACGTATACTGTATTATTAATTAAAGCCAATAAATAATGGAAACCTTAAATATCGATAAATTAATATATTATTAGTTTCTGCACCATAAAAGTAAACTTTTTGCACCACGCCATGCCCAGCACCAACAGTGCTGTGTGTTATGTCATGTAAGAACTATAAGTTGCTTAGGTTTGGATCACGTGCGCATGCAGTTTTTGGTAATGGTGTCATCTGCTTCCGAATAGTGGAACTGCTTAGAATCTTGACGTTGCTATCTGTGACGATACGAGGAACTACGTTCATAGAATCAGTGACAGTTGTTATCTAATGTCTGGACAGTCGACACAATGGTGCAGACGCCCCAGTATGGGTTGGTTTAGTTGAAAAACAAGTTCATGGTGTATATATTGTTATTCAAAATTTAAATGTGCTGTTCTTTCACCAAAATAGTGTGAAATATTGTAAAACCAACCTGTCTGAAAGTGATTCTGACAAAAATATCGGTACTAACAAACGGCCAACCGCACCCGGTCGTCACTGGCTTCCATCAAGGACGCCACATGCCGCTAGGGACAGCGAATCCCTGGTTCCAGAGAAGCCGGACCAGCCCTTAGAGGACATCCTTCAGCGCCGCCAGCCGCAGCGGCACCTCCGCCCAAGAAAGCCGCCACATCGGCAGCAGAGCAAGGAGTTACCCCAGGACACATCCAGTGCAGGTAACACCGTGGCAGTGTGCCAACCAGTACGCCAGACAGCTAAGCCCACGTCTAACTGTGCAGTGCCATCAAGATCCCCCCCTCCCCCCATGCCTTATATACTGGCAAGGGCCTGGTCAGCAGTTAAATTGCCAGTGTCTCTGACACACACAGCAAAACCTTGCCCTACGACGACGTAGTCGCAAGCCGCCCGACAGCACACGCCAACGTAAAACGTGTACGTCTTGACAAAGGAAATATTTAGTTCACAGTCAATTCTACTTTTGTTACGTCCAGCCAATCACAAAGTACTCTAAATGAATTCAATTTTTGGGTTAATTTAAAATTTTAAAAAAACTATTAGACCTACACATTCACTTTTAGAAATGAAATTACGCAAATTGGTACCAGTCAATATGCAGAGACTCTTTACTATCCAATCCAACACGTTTTCTCGATCATGCACAGTGTCGTACTGCAACCAATAGATCAATATACAGTTGTATCTTTTTCACAATTGTTTGTTGACATTTACGTGATAGAAAACGTGTTACAGTAAATATTATAGCGGTAAAGCGTTTCTTTTTACAAATAAATTTGCATTGCTTCAAAAGCATACACCACTGTTATAAGTTTATTGACATTTTATTTTACGAATTTTAACCGTGATGGCTTATACTGAGTTAAATGTGTAGCAGCCACGAAGCCAGCTATATCTGTAGGAGTTAAGTAATTTCAAATCACGTGTTACTAAAAGATAAACAGACAATCAAGAAAATAGTTTTTGGGTTGCAAAAATAAAAATACTTAGACATGTACTACAAGATAACCAAGTTGCGGTTATTTCCACTATAATTAAATAATTTGGGATGATGATGAAATTATTTAGGTGGATCATGGCCAATTTTAACAAATACCGATTTTGGGTTTATCGGCATCAGTATCTGTTCACCATTAGTATTCTCCAGTAGTTGTAAAAACACATGAAAAAGTATTCATAATTTATAATATGTAGAGCTGGGCTGATCACTTTTTTCCGATTCTGCTGATGCCAAACATTTGTTGCAGATCCTGCTGATTTTTTTTGCCAGATCAGTGCTTTCTATCATTGAATAAGTTACAAATTACTAAAAAGAATCAGGTGTGTAGCAAAATTAGCCAAATGTCGACAGGCACACACACAAACACAAAGAGAGAAGGGTGAAACATTTTCCACGTGGTTGCGCGATCACCCAACTGCGTGGAAAATGTGTCATCGTGTGTGTGTGTGTGTAGGTGTGCGTACGTGCGCTTGTTGACAAGTACCAGACTGAGTACTTGAATTCCTGTCCTTTTATATATTTTTGGTAGCCTAGCGGCTTACTAGCAACCTTAACTCACAACATTATAAAAATTCAATAATTATTTACAGTTCTACACAACTACCCATTCTTTTTACATAGAAGGCGTACTGAAGTAGAAAAAACACATTCAGTACATACACTGGAGACCCAAAAGACTGGTATAGGCATGCATATGCAAAAAACACAGGTATGGAATAATCAGAGTAACGCGATGCGGTTGGCAGCACCTATATAAGACAACAAGCGTCTGGCAAAGTTGTTAGATCGGTTACTGCTGCTACAATGGCAGGTTATTAAGATTTCAGTGAGTTTGAACGTGTTATACTCGGCGCACGAGAGCTGGGACATAGCATCTCCGAGGTAGCAATAAAATTTGGATTTTCGCGTACGACCATTTCACGAGTGTACTGTGAATATCGGGAATCTGGTAAAACATCAAATCTTAGACATCGCTGCAGCCGGAAAACGATCGTGAGCGAACGGGACAAACGACGACTGACGAGAATCATTAAATGTGACAGACGTGCAACCCTNCGTGGCAGTGTGCCAACCAGTACGCCAGACAGCTAAGCCCACGTCTAACTGTGCAGTGCCATCAAGATCCCCCCCTCCCCCCATGCCTTATATACTGGCAAGGGCCTGGTCAGCAGTTAAATTGCCAGTGTCTCTGACACACACAGCAAAACCTTGCCCTACGACGACGTAGTCGCAAGCCGCCCGACATCACACGCCAACGTAAAACGTGTACGTCTTGACAAAGGAAATATTTAGTTCACAGTCAATTCTACTTTTGTTACGTCCAGCCAATCACAAAGTACTCTAAATGAATTCAATTTTTGGGTTAATTTAAAATTTTAAAAAAACTATTAGACCTACACANTAATAATTTAAAATTTTAAAAAAACTATTAGACCTACACATTCACTTTTAGAAATGAAATTACGCCAATTGGTACCAGTCAATATGCAGAGACTCTTTACTATCCAATCCAACACGTTTTTTCGATCATGCACAGTGTCGTACTGCAACCAATAGATCAATATACAGTTGTATCTTTTTCACAATTGTTTGTTGACATTTACGTGATAGAAAACGTGTTACAGTAAATATTATAGCGGTAAAGCGTTTCTTTTTACAAATAAATTTGAATTGCTTCAAAAGCATACACCACTGTTATAAGTTTATTGACATTTTATTTTTTATTTTACGAATTTCAACCGTGATGGCTTATACTGAGTTAAATGTGTAGCAGCCACGAAGCCAGCTATATCTGTAGGAGTTAAGTAATTTCAAATCATGTGTTACTAAAAGATAAACAGACAATCAAGAAAATAGTTTTTGGGTTGCAAAAATAAAAATACTTAGACATGTACTACAAGATAACCAAGTTGCGGTTATTTCCACTATAATCAAATAATTTGGGATGATGATGAAATTATTTAGGTGGATCATGGCCAATTTTAACAAATACCGATTTTGGGTTTATCGGCATCAGTATCTGTTCACCATTAGTATTCTCCAGTAGTTGTAAAAACACATGAAAAAGTATTCATAATTTATAATATGTAGAGCTGGGCTGATCACTTTTTTCCGATTCTGCTGATGCCAAACATTTGTTGCAGATCCTGCTGATTTTTTTTGCCAGATCAGTGCTTTCTATCATTGAATAAGTTACAAATTACTAAAAAGAATCAGGTGTGTAGCAAAATTAGCCAAATGTCGACAGGCACACACACAAACACAAAGAGAGAAGGGTGAAACATTTTCCACGTGGTTGCGCGATCACCCAACTGCGTGGAAAATGTGTCATCGTCCTTTGTGTGCGTGTGGATGTGTGTGTGTGTGTAGGTGTGCGTACGTGCGCTTGTTGACAAGTACCAGACTGAGTACTTGAATTCCTGTCCTTTTATATATTTTTGGTAGCCTAGCGGCTTACTTGCAACCTTAACTCGCAACATTATAAAAATTCAATAATTATTTACAGTTCTACACAACTACCCATTCTTTTTACATAGAAGGCGTACTGAAGTAGAAAAAACACATTCAGTACATACACTGGAGAGCCAAAAGACTGGTATAGGCATGCATATGCAAAAAACACAGGTATGGAATAATCAGAGTAACGCGATGCGGTTGGCAGCGCCTATATAAGACAACAAGCATCTGGCAAAGTTGTTAGATCGGTTACTGCTGCTACAATGGCAGGTTATTAAGATTTCAGCGAGTTTGAACGTGTTATACTCGGCGCACGAGAGATGGGACATAGCATCTCCGAGGTAGCAATAAAATTTGGATTTTCGCGTACGACCATTTCACGAATGTACTGTGAATATCGAGAATCTGGTAAAACATCAAATCTTAGACATCGCTGCGGCCGGAAAACGATCGTGAGCGAACGGGACAAACGACGACTGACGAGAATCATTAAATGTGACAGACGTGCAACCCTTTCTCAAATTGGCACAGATTTCAATGCTGGGGCATCAACAATTACACACATGCGAACTATTCAACGAACCATCATTGATGTGGGCTTTCGGAGCCGAAGGCCCACCGTGTACCGTTGTTGACTGCACCACACAAAGCTTCACGCCTTGCCTGGGACCGTCAACACCATCATTGGACTGTTGATGACTAGAAACACGTTGCCTGGTCTGACGAGTCTCGTTTCCAATTGTATCGGGTGGATGGACGTGTACGGGTATGGAGACATCCTCATGAATCCATGGACCCTACATCTCAACAGGGGACTGTTCAAACTGGTGGAGACTCTGTCATGGCATGGGGCGTGTGGCGTGTGCAATTGGCGTGAAATAGGACCTCTGATATGTCTAGATACGACTCTGACAGGTGACAGATACGTAAGAATCCTGTCCGATCACCTGCACCCATTCATATCCATTGTGCATTCCGACGGACGTGGACAATCCAGCAGGGCAATGCGACACCCCACACATCGAGAGTTGCTACAGAATGGCTCTAGGAACACACTTCTAACTTTAGACACTTCCATTGGCCACCTAAATCACCAGACATGAACATTATTGAGCATATCTGGGATGCCTTGCAACGTGCTGTTCAGAAGAGATCTCCACCGCCTCGCACTCCTATGGATTTGTGGACTGCCCAGCAGGATTCTTGGTGTGAATTGCCTCCTGCATACCTTCAGACAGTAATCGAGTCCACTTATGCGTGCTCGCGGGGACCCTACACAATATTAGGCAGGTGTACCAGTTTTTTGGCTCTTTAGTGTATAAAAATAAAGCAATATAAACTCAGCAATTTTTTTTAACTACCCATTCGTAGTTAAATTGGCACAAAATGGGTAAGAAAACACACATTTGACTGCTGATATGACTACTGCGAAAACACACCTATCCAACACAACAAAACATTCTACATTCAATAAATCTTAAAGTATGTACATGAAAGTTCAAAAATGGCAAAATAAATCTCCATATTTGCGTGTAGGATTCATATTTAAATTTTAAAATAAACACTTAAAACTCATTCAATTATGGCTAGGCTTTCTGATTGCCAACAAGCATGCAAGGGGAAGTGCCATACTACAGTCGACAATCGCAGTGTTCATTATACATTCGATAAAATCGAGAAGTCATTGCGACTACACTCATATTGTTACACAATCGAAGCACTTGCAACTATTATACGTTGGCTTTATCCAGAGCGGTGGCCATTTGCATGTTGCTTATAAATGCAGTAAAAAAGAAGTATGACGTGATTTTATACTTGTTAACTGTGTTGATACTAGGTCTTTGAAAATAAAAATTATTTATTTTATTCCAAGAAGTTGTGCACAAAATTTACAACGTTTATGATCAATTTTGCTGCTGGCTGCCAGTGCTTCGAATATTCAAATATGGTGGTATCATCATTTAAAATGTGACTTGAAATAAAAATTATTACATTTTCATACGTCTGATGGGCTGGTAGTTCCATTTTATAACAAGAGAGAATTCACATTTTACTACGCAATACAGTTAATTTTCTGTTAAATGNTTTACTACGCAATACAGTTAATTTTCTGTTAAATGTAAAACAGGTTACGTAAACAAGCACTAATCGGCAAAAAATATTGGCAGATGAAAAACCGATCATAAACTGTAAAAACACCATCATTGGCCTATCATCATGATCGGTAATCGGCATCGGCTCAGCTCTAAGGTAAGTTATATAACACAGATGCTGCAGCTGCATTTTTAACAATTTTGTTTAAACCTTTTCAGACCCAATTTAATTTACAGTTTCAGGTGATGCAAAGAAGAGACTTTACGATAAGTGCTGTACATAAGTCTACATAATACTAGTTTTNAATTTACAGTTTCAGGTGATGCAAAGAAGAGACTTTACGATAAGTGCTGTACATAAGTCTACATAATACTAGTTTGTTTTATAGTCTCAACCAACGAGCTGTGGCTTTGTGTTAGTTACATTAATATGAACCAATCACGAGCTTCACGCCCTACCTACCTGTTCTGGGTTGCATTCAACAGACAGGTCAAGTTTTAGCTTCCCCCTTAGGAACCGGGATACTGGAGACCCATTAACGGGGAGAGTCTGTGGTTCTGGCCTGGACTTTATCAAGATAACTGTCCTCTGGGCTTTTGGAAGGTTTTGGCAGCGGGAGATGGGAGGAGGAGGGGGCACAGGACGAATCACAGGTCATGTGCTCGAGCGGGTGGGAGCAAAGGTCTCTCCTGTAAAATTGAGGCATTGGTGACCTTGGCTGGCGCAGAGGTGGGCGTAGTGTATATCTCGGCTTTGGTGGCATAGGCAGGAGTGGAGAGATTGTCCTGGGGGATGTTAAAACAGGTCGGTGATACCTCCTTGGTATCCTCTTCGCTTTGTTGCTGAGGTGGAAGGTTGCTGGCCCTTTGTGTAGCTGCTGCTTCTTCCCATCTGTCAAAGTTTTGACTCCACAACCTCCTTGACTAGAGCAAAGGCTTGTCGGACTGCCTACCTTCTGTTGCCCTACCCTATAGCAAGGGCAGGGATTTCCCTTTCAGTGCAGTGCCCCACACAACACGTGTCTCCTCTACCAAGATAGCGAAGCGAGCGGGATAATCGCCAGCACTCCAGTTCTCCATGGGAAGGTTTGAGAGTTGTGCACTTGGGTGACCCTTACTATAGGTACCCAGCAAGTACACAGGTAGGGCAGTGTTATCGCCAGCATGCCACGTACTCCACTGAAGGTTTCTACAGCAACTAAACACTCCTCTCTGGTGGTGACTGACAAAGTGTGGATATCGCCATACCCTGGTCCCCAGCACAAAGAGGGATGTTAGGTGAAAAATATGCCTGAAGGGCGAGAGGAGGGCGACTCTGCTTCAACTCCTGGAAGAATGTTTGAGGAAGCTGGACGAAAAAGGGGTACAGTGGGGATACAGGTTTTGGAAGAAAGAGGGTTGGTAGAGACACACTCAGGTAGTTTTTATCTGTTTTATTGGTAAACCCATAAAACAGTATAAAACAGCTTGTACCAACACCATGCCTCAAGGCCGAGTCCTAGGTTGCCAAATGCTATAATGGGGTAGTACACTCTGTAGATGATGGTGCCGGCAAGGTAACGGCGACTTCGAAGTATCAGTAGGGAGAGTGCAAGGGCTTAGCATTGTGGCTAACGCAGCAGGTAAAGCGAAGAGTTTGAGACTAAACATAGGTCAATGCATGCTCTGGCAGAGTAACTACCTACAACTGATCTGAGGCGAGCCAGTCTCTAACTGCAGTCCGCGGCCAGTTTATATACCCTAGGCCCCAGGGCAAGCCAGAGATCGCGGAGAAGATAACCGACAGCTGCTGAGCACCGAGCTACTTACACCACCACGCGGCAGCAGGACGGGTGGAGGGGTGGCACGTGTCCAAGCGGAGCTGTGATGCAGACAGGCAGCTGCAGCAATTACCCGCGTCAACACAGGTTCGTGGCAGGCTGTGGCGAAGGCTACAGGGACAACAGACGTCGCCCGTGGCATGTCGACCTAGACCACTAACATGATGTACTAATCACATCCCCAGAGGAAAGATCATTGGTCATTGAGCCTTGCAATAATGGCTGACAATAACCACGTGCAATATGCCACAACGTGTGTACATGGGTCTGAATTGGCAAACAACTGAAATTTGCATGAAATTAAAGAATTTATCTCGATCAGTTTGGTGAGTGTATCTGTAAGGTTTGAGAAGCTATTAACAAGATCTTGAGAGCCGATGAGAGTGGAATAAGGTGGATATGCAGCAGCGCTGGAATGCCATGGCGGGGGAAACTGGAGACACCAGAGAGAACCTACCGACCAGCAGCATCGTCCACCACGATTCCCACATGTGAAAATCTGGGAGACGCCCAGCCGGGAATTGAACCCAGTTCATCATAGTGGAGGCAAACACTCTAGCCACTACACTAACGATAGCCCCA